>CAUPSL010000688.1:0-68694 GCA_963514005.1 Raja brachyura | reverse complement strand
GGGGCCTAGCACCGTGGAGCGGCCTCCGACCGGACCTGGGGCTCCAGTCGCGGAGCCTGCGGCCTACTCACCATCGTGGAGCCGGCCGAGTTAAGAATGGGAGGAGCTGTGGTGGCGCGCTGCTGCTGCCCGACCCCGGAGATTCGGAGGCTCCAGCCGCAGGCCGGTGGACGGTGACACCGGGAGCTCGCGGGTCCCTGGTGGGAGGCTTTTCGGAGCTCCCGCGGCGGCAACTTCTCCCGCCCGAGTTGCGGGGTTGGAAACGACCTGGAGCGGGGTCTTACATCGACCGGCGCGGCTTTAATGGCCGCGGGACTTGCTAGGGCCCGCCGGGGGCTCCAACATCAAGACCCGGAGTGCGGCCTTACATCGCATGAATGGCCGCGGGACTTATTTACCATCGCCCGCCGGCGGACTTTGACTCTGACATCGGGAGGAGAATGGGGAGAGCAGGGGAGAGACAAGACTTTGCCTTCCATCACAGTGAGGAGGAGATTCACTGTGATGGATGTTTGTGTAAACTGTGTCGTGTCTCGGTTGTTTTCTTGTCTGTACGACTGCAGAAACTCAATTTCGTTTGAACCTCAATGAGGTTCAGATGACAATAAACGGTATTGTGTTGTATTGTATTGTACATGTTAAGGCCATGATTGCTGCAACATAATCACTTGTGGAGGGCAGCCCATTACTCTGCCTGTTCCCCAGATCATTGATGCCTGCCTCATTTAATACCGGATCATCGCTCCAGCCTGCATCTAACTCCCCGCCTCTAATGGCATTGTCATGTTCACATGAGTCTGCGTGCTCCTCGCATTAAACATGTGTTTCGCTTAGCCTGCTTTGTTCTTCCGAATATTCCAGCGCTCTCCACAAGAAAACATGTTCCCGATGTTGGGGGAGTCCAGAACCAGGGGCCACAGTTTTAGAGTAAGGGGTAAGCCATTTAGAACGGAGACGAGGAAACACTTTTTCTCACAGAGAGTTGTGAGTCTGTGGAATTCTCTGCCTCAGAGGGCGGTGGAGGCCGGTTCTCTGGATGCTTTCAAGAGAGAGCTAGATAGGGCTCTTAAAGATAGTGGAGTCAGGGGATATGGGGAGAAGGCAGGAACGGGGTACTGATTGTGGGGATGATCAGCCGTGATTACTATAAACTAAACTAAACTTTCAAAGGGTTACACAAAAGGCTGGAGAAACTCAGCGGGTGCAGCAGCATCTCAGGAGTGAAGGAGATAGGCGACGTTTCGGGTCGAGACCCTTCCTCAGGCTTCAAAGGGTTAAATTGACTATAGACACTAAATGCTGGAGTAACTCAGCAGGACTTACAAACTTCTGAAGGGGTTGGACAGGCTAGATGCAGGAAGATTGTTCCCGATGTTGGGGAACTCCAGAACAAGGGGTCACAGTTTAAGGATAAGGGGGAAGTCTTTTAGGACCGAGATGAGTAAAACATTCTTTACACAGAGAGTGGTGCATCTGTGGAATTCTCTGCCACAGAAAGTGGACATAGAAACATAGAAACTTAGAAATTAGGTGCAGGAGTAGGCCATTCGGCCCTTCGAGCCTGCACCGCCATTCAATGTGATCATGGCCGATCATCCAACTCAGTATCCCGTACCTGCCTTCTCTCCATACCCCCTGATCCCCTTAGCCACAAGGGCCACATCTAACGCCCTCTTAAATATAGCTGTTGAGGCCAGTAGTTGAGGCCAGTTCATTGGCTATATTTAAGAGGGAGTTAGATGTGGCCCTTGTGGCTAAGGGGATCAGAGGGTATGGAGAGAAGGCAGGTACGGGATACCGAGTTGGATGATCAGCCATGATCATATTGAATGGCGGTGCAGGCTCGATGGGCCGAATGGCCTCTACTCCTGCACCTATTGTCTATGTTTCTATGATTCTATGAGGACAGGCAGCATCTCTGCAAAGTAGGAATGGGTGACATTTCGGGTCGAGACAATAGACAATAGGTGCAGGAGTAGGCCATTCGGCCCTTTCAATATGACTATAGCTGACCATCCACAATCAGTGCGGCATTCCTGCTTTCTCCCCATATCCCTCGATTCCTTTTTTTTTAAATTTTTTTTTTAATGTATGTATTTATCTATTTATTTGTTTTCTATTAGCAGCAAATGTACAAGAGTAGAGCCAACTGCATATACAATGGGACAGTTATTGCACCTCTTCAGTTTTTTTAACTTTTTAGCTTTGAGTTGGACGAAAAGAAAGGACAACGAGCAAGAGAGAGAAAAAGTGAGAGGTGCAAAGACAGAACCCCGAGACTACCAACGTGGCGTAGCCAGAGAGTGAATAAGTGACTGAGAGAAGAGAGGGATTGAGAAAATAAATAAATAAAAGGACAAAAAGGAAAAAGAGAGAAAAAAGTGGTGGTACACCTAGCAACGTCACAACTTTTTGAGATTTTAAAAATCAAGTCTGCAATTTATCCCATCAGATAAAGCATCAAAAGAAGTTTAATTTGACACCTAATTCACTTTCATATCTTCAGTATTAAGAAAGTTATGGCCATTTTCATACTCGGAAATTAGCATCTTGTTCCCCATTGCCTTTTCCATTGACTTAACTCAAAAGCTGTGATCTGGAAAAGTTAAAAGCCCATAACTTTCTTAAACATTAAGAGAACTGAATGAAATTTTCAGTTATTATAGATTGAAGCATTCTGAAACAAATATGAAACAATCTTACTTGGATGACCTGAAATTAAAGCATATAATTAGTTAGTTACCCAATTGTAATTCCAAAATTCAATTACTAGATCTAAACATCTATCCATTTCTTAAGAAAATATTAACATTTTTTTTAAAGCCAAAGTGTCCAAATACCATTCACACAAGAATTCACAATATAACATGATTTTTAAATCTCATTGTCATTAATTTATAGGCCAAATGGAAGGAATTTAGTGTTTAATTCCCATAAATTAATGGCCATTTTAAACAGCTTGCGAGTGGGTTTCATGGAACGTGATGTATTGGAACGTTGCGGTTGCGGTGAATTTGAACCCCATATCAGCAGGAAAAATACTGCCGGTTCATATGGATAATAAATCACCGTTTCGCAACATGAAATGTTGATTAAGGTCATCTAAAAAAGCAAGTTTATATGTAAAATTAAACAACTTTCACTTACCTGTCCCCTACGTAAAATCGGTCCCCGTTGTCGGCGCTCACGGCATTAGGAGCTAATTTTTATTTGACTGAAATAGTCGGGCGATTAAAAAAAACTTCGCAAATACCGGCAGTCGGAACGAATCTTCAGAAAAAGCTCGCACTTCGAGAAAATATAATGCCGGATGGCAAGGGGAAAACCGCATTTTAACCCCGTCCCCCTCCCTCAAAGGCGCCAAAGTCGCGCACACGGCCAGTGACAGAACTGCAGCGCCGCTGAAGGTAAGTTTTGTAACATACCTACTATACCTGGCTCTCATCCCTCCCCACCCACCTCACCCAACCCGTAATTAGATTTAATCCCAAAGTTGTGTTGCACCATACTGTCGTTGTAATAAATCAGTGAATGGTGTCCATGTCTTGGAAAAATGATCTGGTTTTTCTGCCAAGACAAATCTAATATTTTCAAGATGTTGCGTCTCGGACATGTTTATAATACATAGAAACATAGACAATAGGTGCAGGAGTAGGCCATTCGGCCCTTCGAGCCTGCACCGCCATTCAATATGATCATGGCTGATCATCCAACTCAGTATCCCGTACCTGCCTTCTCTCCATACCCTCTGATCCCTTTAGCCACAAGGGCCACATCTAACGCCCTCTTAAATATAGCCAATGAACTGGCCTCAACTACCTTCTGTGGCAGAGAGTTCCAGAGACCCACCACTCTCTGTGTGAAAAAAGTCCTTCTCATCTCGGTCCTAAAGGATTTCCCCCTTATCCTTAAGCTGTGACCCCTTGTCCTGGACCTCCCCAACATCGGGAACAATCTTCCTGCATCTAGCCTGTCCAACCCCTTAAGAATCTTGTAAGTTTCTATAAGATCCCCTCTCAATCTCCTAAATTCTAGACAGTATAAACCGAGTCTATGCAGTCTTTGTTCATAAGACAGTCCTGACATCCCAGGAATCAGTCTGGTGAACCTTCGCTGTACTCCCTCTATGGCAATAATGTCCTTCCTCAGATTTGGAGACCAGAACTGTACGCAATACTCCAGGTGTGGCCTCACCAAGACCCTATACAACTGAAGTAGAACCTCCCTGCTCCTATACTTAAATCCTTTTGCTATGAAAGCTAACATACCATTCGCTTTCTTCACTGCCTGCTGTACCTGCATGCCTACTTTCAATGACTGGTGTACCATGACACCCAGGTCGCGCTGCATCTCCCCTTTTCCTAATCAGCCACCATTTATCCACATCTTAAGAGTCGGGAATGATGTATGTTTCCAAAATTTAAGTATTCGTTTTTTTGCCGTTATCAGCCCATAATTAAGGAAACGTCTTTGAAATGGTGTTAGCTCAGAACAGGCTTCTGAAGTTCCCGGAGAGATCAGTCCCGTGTCGGGATCCAATTTTAATTTTAGTGTTTTTGAAAAAATTTCAAAAAATTCCTCTCCAGAAATTATGGAACTTTATACAAGAGGCAAAGGAATGGGTTACAGTTGCTGCCTGAAGGAGACATTTATCACAAATAGGAGATACATTTGGAAAGGTGTTATTCAGTTTAGTATTTGAGTAATAGAGCCTGTGCAGTATTTTAAATTCCCTTGATTCCGTTAGCCCTAAGAGCTGTATCTGACATTCTCTTGAAAACATCCAGTTCATTGTCCTCCACTGCCTTCTGTGGCAGAGAATTCCACAAATTCACAACTCTACGGGTGAAAACGTTTTTCCGCATCTCAGTCCTAAATGACCTACCCCATATTCTTAAACTGTGACCCCCTGGTTCTGGACTCCCCCCGACATCAGGAACATTCTTCCTGCATCTAGCCTGTCCAATCCCATGAGAATTTTATACATTTCTATAAGATCCCCTCTCATCCTTCGAAACTCCAGTGAATGCAAGTCCAGTCGGTCCATTCTCTGATCGTATATCAGTCCCGCCATCCTGGGAACAGGCACAGCACAGTAATGGTGTGTAGTGTGTTCATCCTCCTGTGCTCCAAGGTATAAAGTCCCAGCCTGCTCAACTTCACACCTCCACAAGTTATGGGAGCAGAATTAGGCCATTCGGCCCATCGAGTCCACTCCGCCATTCAATCATGGCTGATCTCAGCCACCTAATCCCATTTTCCTGCCTTCTCCCCATAACCCTTGATACCCGTTCTAATCAAACATTTGTTCATCTCTGCCTTAAAAATATCCACTGACTTGGCCTCCACAGCCCTCAGAGGCAATGAGTTCCACAGATTAATGACCCTCTGACTAAAGAAGTTCCTCCTCATCTCCTTTCTAAAGGAAGGTTGGTTAAGAAGGTTCAATCTTTGGGTGTTAATGGCGGAGTAGCAAGATGGATTCAACAGTGGCTGAATGGGAGATGCCAGAGAGTAATGGTGGATGGCTGTTTGTCAGGTTGGAAGCCGGTGACCAGTGGGGTGCCTCAGGGATCTGTGTTGGGTCCACTGTTGTTTGTCATGTACATCAATGATCTAAATGATGGGGTGGAAAATTGGATAAGTATGCAGATGATAGTAAGATAGGGGGTGCTGTGGATAATTAAGTCGATTTTCAAAGTCTACAGAGAGATTTGGGCCATTTGGAAGAGTGGGCTGAAAGATGGCAGATGGAGTTTAATGCTGATAAGTGTGAGGTGCTACATCTTGGCAGGACAAATCAAAATAGGACGTGCATGGGAAGTAATGTTAAAATTGTACAAGGCTTTGTTAAGACCAAGTATGGTGTACAATTTTGGTCGCCTAATTATAGGAAGGATGTCAACAAAATAGAGAGAGTACAGAGGAGATTTACTAGAATGTTGCCTGGGTTCCAGCAACTAAGTTACAGAGAAAGGTTGAACAAGTTAGGTCTTTATTCTTTGGAGCGCAGAAGGTTAAGGGGGGACTTGATTGAGGTCTTTAAAATGATGAAAGGGATAGACAGAGTTGACGTGGATAAGCTTTTCCCATTGAGGGTAGGAAAGTTTCAAACAAGAGGGCATGACATGAGAATTAAGGGACAGAAGCTTAGGGGTAACATGAGGGGGAACTTCTTTACTCAGAGAGTGGTGGCTGTGTGGAATGATCTTCCTGCAGAAGTGGTGGAGGCAGGATTGATTTTAACATTTAAAAGTAAAGTGGATAGGTATATGGACGGGAAGGGAATGGAGGGGTATGGTCTGAGTGCAGGTAGATGGGACTAGGGGAAAATAAATGGTCGGCACGGACTGGAAGGGCCGAGAAGGCCTGTTTCCGTGCTGTAATTGTTATATGGTTATATGGTTAACTCCCTTCAATTCTGAGGCTGTGCCCTCTAGTCCTAGACTCTCCCACCAGTGGAAACATCCTCTCCACATCCACTCTATCCAGGCCTTTCATTATTCTGTAAGTTTCAATGAGGTGCCCCCTCAACCTTCTACACTCCAGCGGGTACAGGCCCAGCGCCGTCAAGCGCTCATCATATGCTAACCCACTCATTCCTTGGATAATTCTTGTAAACCTCCTCTGAACCCTCTCCAGAGCCAGCACATCCTTCCTCAGATATGGGGCCCAACTTTGCACAGAGTACTCCAAATGCAGCCTTCTAGAGCCTCAGCGTTGTTTCTCCCTGTCGCTCAGACCCTCAAATCCGAGCAACATCCCGGTGGATCTTCGCGGCACTCGTTCCAGTGTTATAGGAAGTGTCAAGCTGGAAAGGGTACAGAGAAAATTTACGAGGATGTTGAGGGCCTGAGCTATAGGGAGAGGTTGAGCAGGCTGGGACTCTATTCATAGAAACATAGAAACATAGAAATTAGGTGCAGGAGTAGGCCATTCGGCCCTTCGAGCCTGCACAGCCATTCAATATGATCATGGCTGATCATCCAACTCAGTATCCCGTACCTGTTTCTCTCCATACCCTCTGATCCCTTTAGCCACAAGGGCCACATCTAACTCCCTCTTAAATATAGCCAATGAACTGGCCTCAACTACCCTCTGTGGCAGAGAGTTCCAGAGACCCACCACTCTCTGTGTGAAAAAAGTCCTTCTCATCTCGGTCCTAAAGGATTTCCCCCTTATCCTTAAGCTGTGACCCCTTGTCCTGGACCTCCCCAACATCGGGAACAATCTTCCTGCATCTAGCCTGTCCAACCCCTTAAGAATTTTGTAGGGGTCTTATTCCTTGGAGCGCAGGAGAATGAGGGGAGATCTTATAGAGGTGTATATAATCATGAGAGGAATAGATCGGGTAGATGCATAGAGTCTCTTGCCCAGAGGAGGGGAATCGAGGACCAGAGGACATGGGTTTAAGTTGAGGGGGGAAAGATTTAATAGGAAGCTGAGAGGTAACTTTTCCACACAGAGGGTGGTGGATGAATGGAAGAAGCTGCCAGAGGAGGTAGTTGAGGCTGGGACTACAGCAACATTTAATAAGCATTTCGAGAGATACATGGAACAGATAGTATTTAAGTGAGGGGTACACAAAAAGCTGGAGAAACTCAGCGAGTGCAGCAGCATCTAAGGAGCGAAGGAGATAGGCGACGTTTCGGGTCGAGACCCTTCTTCAGAGATTTAAGTGTTTAAGTGATACGAGCCAGATGCAGGCATGTGGGGCTGGTGTAGACGGGGCATGCTGGTGGGTGCGGGCAAGTTGGGCCGAAGGGCCTGCTTCCACACTTGACGACTCTATGACTTGTAGACTTGAGCAAACCCACAAAGTGCTGGAGGAACTGAGTGGGTCAGGCAGGCACTTGATGGGCCGAATGGCCTAATTGGCCTAACTCCGCCAGAGCCCAGAATGTGAATGCGGAGTAGAACAACAGACAGCCAACCTCTGGGTGCCCACTCTACACACCCACCAAATGGAGCTCTGTCAGGGCCTGGCAGACATTGACGCCAACAGAGACAACAACCTGGCTGCTCAACACCCGGCGCGAGATCTAACTATTTATTTGGTTTATTTATGTTTGAAGAAAAATGTGGTGGAGGAGTCGGGGTGCCTGTTGGCAGGTTAGGGTGTTGTGGAGTTGGACAGCACGGAAGTCGGCCCTTCGGCCCACCGCGTCCCTGCTGTCCTTTTAGCTGAAGATAGACACAAAACGCTGGGGTAACTCAGTGGGACAGGCAGCAGCATCTCTGGAGAGAAAGAATGGGCGACGTTTCGGGTAGGGACCTTTCTTCAGCCGGTCAGGCAGGCCCTTGATGGGCCGAATGGCCTAATTCTGAACTAATCACATCTGAATTTGAGGAAGGACATTCTTGCTATTGAGGGAGTGCAGCGTAGGTTTACAAGGTTAATTCCTGGGATGGCGGGACTGTCATATGCTGAGAGAATGGAGCAGCTGGGCTTGTACACTCTGGAGTTTAGAAGGATGAGAGGGGACCTCATTGAAACATATAAGATTATTAAGGGTTTGGACACGCTAGAGGCAGGAAACATGTACCTGGTGTTGGGGGAGTCCAGAACCAGGGGCCACAGTTGAAGAATAAGGGGTAAGCCAATTAGAACGGAGATGAGGAAACACTTTTTCTCACAGAGAGTGGTGAGTCTGTGGAATTCTCTGCCTCAGAGGGCAGTGGAGGCCGGTTCTCTGGAGACTTTCAAGAGAGAGCTAGATAGGGCTCTTAAAGATAGCGGAGTCAGGGGATATGGGGAGAAGGCAGGAACAGGGTACTGATTGTGGATGATCAGCCATGATCACATTGAGTGGCGGTGCTGGCTCGTAGGGCCGATTAAAACTGACCTCTAAAAATAGTCCTATGCATTTTCTGGGAGTAAGCATAAATTATTTTTGCTAAAATAACAACTGACAACTATAATTATATATTTATAACTTAAGCAAGAGCATGCTGAAAAAGTTGTGCAGTTTGAAACATGTTGTTCATAATTGAAAATTAATTCCTCAGAGGTTGCCCCGGTAAGTTCAAATGCAATAACACTGCACAACAAGAACTTGTAAATTAACAGTACAAAACTTCTGCCCTTACCGAAAGGCATTACTGGGAGTTCTAGAGTCATAGAAACATAGAAACATTGGCGCAGGAGGAGGCCATTCGGCCCTTCGAGCCAGCTCCGCCATTCAATATGATCACGGCTGAACATCTAAAATCAGTACCCCGTTCCTGCTTTTTCCCCATATCCCTTGATTCCTTTAGCCCTGACAGCTTGGCAGTGGAGGCCAATACTCTGGACACCATCGATGGAGCTGGAAGCCTATTCGGACCGGCCATGGGGTCCCACCTTGCATGGGATCGCTCCAACTGTGGAATTTAGATCGGGAGCTCGCAGTCTCAGGATGTCGGGAGCTCCAACGTCGTGGAAGGTTCGACCAGTCCCAACGCGAGGTTCGATCGTCCGGCGCGGGGGATGCAGGAGCTGATCGCCTCGACACGGAGGACCCCGAACGCCGCCGGCTACGGGATTTAGTCCGTCCCGTCAACGGACGGCACGAAGCCCCCGACCACGGGAGAGCAAAGGGAAGGGATTGAACTTTTTTTCGCCTTCCAGTGGGGAATGTGGAGGAGTCACTGTGGTGGATGTTTATGTTAAAAATGTGTTGTGTGTTCCATTGCTTTTTATTTGTATGACTAACTTGGCAAATGAAATCCCTCGTATATTGCAAAACGTACTTGGCTAACAAAGTGTGATTGTGATTGTGATTGTGAATATCAAGAGAGGAATAGATCAGGTAAATGGCCAATCTTTTACGCAGAGTCGGGGAATCAAGGACACAGGTTTAAGGTGAGAGGGGGGGAAAAGATTTAATAGGAATCTGAGGGGTAACTTATTCACAAAAAAAGAATGGTGGGTGTATTGAGGCAAGTACTATCGCAATGTTTCAGGAAAATGTAGACAGGCACATGGATAGGACAGGTTTGGAGGTATAGAAACATGGCCCACTCCTGCACCTATTGTCTATTGTCTCGACCCGAAATGTCACCCATTCCTACTTTGCAGAGATGCTGCCTGTCCTCATAGAATCATAGAAACATAGACAATAGGTGCAGGAGTAGGCCATTCGGCCCTTCGAGCCAGCACCGCCATTCAACGTGATCATGGCTGATCATCCAACTCAGTATCCCGTTCCTGCCTTCTCTCCATACCCCCTGATCCCTTTAGCCACAAGGGCCACATCTAACTCCCTCTTAAATGTAGCCAATGAACTGGCCTCAACTACCTTCTGTGGCAGAGAGTTCCAGAGACCCACCACTCTCTGTGTAAAGAATGTTTTTCTCATTTTGGTCCTAATAGATTTCCCCCTTATCCTTAAACTGTGACCCCTTGTCCTGGACTTACCCAACATCGGGAACAATCTTCCTGCATCTAGCCTGTCCAACCCCTTAAGAATTTTGTAAGTTTCTGTAAGATCCCCCCTCAATCTTCTAAATTCCAGCGCGTACAAGCCGAGTCTATCCAGTCTTTCCTCATATGAAAGTCCTGTACATCCCAGGAATCAGTCTGGTGAACCTTCTCTGTACCCCCTCTATGGCAAGAATGTCTTTCCTCAGATTTGGAGACCAAAACTGTACGCAATACTCCAGGTGCGGTATATGGGCTAAATGCAGACAGGTTGGACTAGTGTAGATGAGAGTGCGATGGCCGGTGTGGGCAAGTTGGGCCGAAGGGCCTGTTTCCTCACTGTATGACTCGATAACTTTAAGGGTCACAAACTGAAACGTCGTCTGTCCATTCCCTCCACAGATGCTGCCTGACATGGTGTACATCCAGCACTTTAGGTTTCCTATCAAATCTAATTTGATAATTGATATTTGGTCCATTGAATGATAATGTTTGGTTTTTAGTTTGGGGATACAGCGTGGAAACAGGCCCTTTGGCACACCGATACCGCGCTGACCAGCGACCCCCGCACATTAACAAACACTGAGGACAATTTTACATTTATATTTATACGTATATTTTGGAGGGTGGCGCCATCGTGTGTGCCAGCCTCGCCAGCAGCTGTCCGTCTTTTCACCCCTTATTGCTGTTTTTAGTGTGTCTAAATGTATGTTTTAATGGATGAGAAGGGTATGGAGGGTTATGGTATGAGTGCAGGCAGGTGGGACTAAGGGAAAAAAGTTGTTCGGCACGGACTGGAAGGGCCGAGAAGGCCTGTTTCCGTGCTGTAATTGTTATATGGTTATATGGTTAAAGGTTTCTACGTTTTTTATGTAGTGGGGGGGTGAGGAAAGAGGGAAACCGCTTCCCAGTCACTTCCTGGTCGAAGATGCGTCTTTTCTCTGAGTCGCATTCCCCCACCCCTCCCCCCGCCACCATCAACTGGTTGGCGCGGCCTTTCCTGTCAGAGACCGGCAAGAGCTTCAGCAGCGGCGGAGCACTGAATTCCAGAATTCCAAACCTCACCGGGGATCGGCCCGTTGAAGCTCCGGAGTGTGGGGCCTGCTAATTAACACCGTTGAGCTGCGGTCTACGGAGCTTCCAGCCGCGGGCGGCGCTGACTTTAACATCGCGGAGTCCTGCGATCCTTTGCCAAGGTGTCACCAGTGTTGAATCTCCGCCCGGCGGGGCCTGTAGACTTCGGGAGCCGCGGTCTCCTGGAAGAAGCGGACGATTCGGAAGCTCCAAGCTGCTGATGGATTTAAGAGAGAGTCACTGGATGGATTTAAGAGAGAGTTGGATAGAGCTCTAGGGGCTAGTGGAGTCAAGGGGTATGGGGAGAAGGCAGGCACGGGTTATTGATAGGGGACGATCAGCCGTGATCACAATGAATGGCGGTGCTGGCTCGAAGGGCCGAATGGCCTCCTCCTGCACCTATTGTCTATGTTTCTATGTTTCAATGTTTCTGTGAGTGTGTTCTTCCGTTTCGACACCGGTGCTCCGATCACCCCGGCGATTGCGGAGGGCTCGGGAGGCCCCGACCACGGGTGAACAAGGGGAAGATGACTGAAATTTAGTGCCTTCCATCACAGTGGGAAACGCTGATTCCGCCGTGTGGGGATGCTTATGTTAAACTCTATCGCATTGCATTCTTTTTTATTTCGTGGCTGGATGGTAACTCAAATCTCACTGTACCAATTGGCACATGTGACAATAAATGTAACTTGTACGTAGCTTGAACTTAAACTTGTACCAAGCCAATTAACCTACAAACCTGCATGTTTGTGGATAAATGTGAGGTTATCCACTTTGGTGGCAAAAATAGGAAAACAGAGTATTATCTAAATGGTGGCCAATTAGGAAAAGGGGAGATGCAACGAGACCTGGGTGTCATGGTACACCAGTCATTGAAAGTAGGCATGCAGGTGCAGCAGGCAGTGAAGAAAGCCAATGGTATGTTAGCTTTCATAGCAAAAGGATTTGAGTATAGGAGCAGGGAGGTTCTACTGCAGTTGTACAGGGTCTTGGTGAGGCCACACCTGGAGTATTGCGTACAGTTCTGGTCTCCTAATCTGAGGAAGGACATTCTTGCCATAGAGGGGGTACAGAGAAGGTTCACTAGACTGATTCCTGGGATGTCAGGACTGTCTTATGAAGAAAGACTGGATAGACTCGGCTTGTACTCGCTGGAATTTAGGAGATTGAGGGGGGATCTTATAGAAACTTACAAAATTCTTAAGGGGTTGGACAGGCTAGATGCAGGAAGATTGTTCCCGATGTTGGGGAGGTCCAGGACAAGGGGTCACAGCTTAAGGATAAGGGGGAAATTCTTTAGGACCGAGATGAGAAATACTTTTTTCACACAGAGAGTGGTGGGTCTCTGGAACTCTCTGCCACAGAGGGTAGTTGAGGCCAGTTCATTGGCTATATTTAAGAGGGAGTTAGATGTGGCCCTTGTGGCTAAAGGGATCAGAGGGTATGGAGAGAAGGCAGGTACGGGATACTGAGTTGGATGATCAGCCAAGATCATATTGAATGGCGGTGCAGGCTCGAAGGGCCGAATGGCCTACTCCTGCACCTATTGTCTATGTTTCTATGTATCTATGTTTATGGAGTGTGGGAGAAACCGAAGAACTCGGAGAAAACCCACGCAGCTCACGGGGAGAATGTACAAACTCCGTACAGGCAGCACCCGTAGTCAGGATCAAACCTGGATCTCTGGCGCTGTGAGGCGGCAACTCTACCACTGCGCCATCGTGCCTCCGTAATGGAGGGAGTGAACGCCAGCAGCAAGGGTAATTAAAAGAGGTCGAAGTTGGAACTAACTACAAAGTATTCTTTCATGAACCGGAGAGTTTTATTCCATACTGGGACCAGTCAATTCCTGGGATGTCAGGACTTCCATATGAAGAAAGACTGGATAGACTCGGCTTGAACTCGCTGGAATTTAGAAGATTGAGAGGGGATCTTATAGAGACTTACAAAATTCTTAAGGGGTTGGACAGGCTAGACGCAGGAAGATTGTTCCCGATGTTGGGGAAGTCCAGAACAAGGGGTCACAGTTTAAGGATACGGGGGAAGTCTTTTAGGACCAAGATGAGGAAAACATTTTTCACACAGAGAGTGGTGAGTCTCTGGAACTCTCTGCCACAGAGGGTAGTTGAGGCCAGTTCATTGGCTATATTTAAGAGGGCGTTAGATGTGGGCTTTGTGGCTAAAGGGATCAGGGGGTATGGAGAGAAGGCAGGTACGGGATACTGAGTTGGATGATCAGCCATGATCACATTGAATGGCGGTGCAGACTCGAAGGGCCGAATGGCCTACTCCTGCACCTATTTTCTATGATTTTTATGTTTTTAAAGTACAAAGTCTGATGAAGGGTCTCGACCCAGAACGTCACCCATTCCTTCTCCCCAGAGACGCTGCCTGTCCCGCTGAGTTACTCCAGCTTTTTGTGACGACAAAACTACAAAGTTTTCTTCCATGAACTTGAGAGTTTTATTCCATACTGGGACCAGTCAATTAAACAGATCTTAATGCGTGCATAGCTCAGCGGAATAAAAAGTCATTATTTTTTTCTCTGGATGAATTTGTAATGATGAGTGCCATCAAATTACAGATTCATTAGATGTCGGTGGCATCAGGGGAATGCTACTTTGTGCACTGACGTGCCCACGTTTGGGCTTTGTGGTCCTAATCTCGTGCCCATCAGATTGCAGAATGCATTGAGGTTATGGAAACATTTTTAAAAAAGACACAAATTCATATTGGTTAGTTAGTTCAGCCCAGTTAGTTAGTTGGCCCTTCAGCCCAACTTGCCCACACCGACCAACATGTTCCACCTGCCTGCGTTTGGCCCATATCCCTCTAAACCCATCCTAAATTCAGAATTAGGCCATTCGGCCCATCAAGTCTAGAAACGTAGAAACATAGAAAATAGGTGCAGGAGTAGGCCATTCAGCCCTTCGAGCCTGCTCCGCCATTCAATATGATCATGGCTGATCATCCAACTCAGTATCCCGTACCTGCCTTCTCTCCATACCCCCTGATCCCCTTACCCACAAGGGCCACATCTAACTCCCTCTTAAATATAGCCAATGAACTGGCCTCAACTACCCTCTGTGGCAGAGAATTCCACAGATTCACCACAGCGGGACAGGCAGCATCTCTGGAGAGAAGGAATGGGTGACGTTCCGGGTCGAGACCTTTCTTCAGACTGTGTGAAAAATATTTTTCTCATCTCCGTCCTAAAAGACTTCTCTCCTTATCCTTAAGCTGTGACCCCTTGTCCTGGACCTCCCCAACATCGGGAACAATCTTCCTGCATCTAGCCTGTCCAACCCCGTAACAATTTTGTCTACTCCACTATTCAACCATGACTGATCGATCTATCTCTCCCTCCCAACCCCACTCTCCTGCCTTCTCCTCATAACCCCTGACACCTGCACTAATCAAGAATCCATCTATCTCTGCCTTAAAAATATCCATTGGCTTGGCCTCCGCAGCCTTCTGTGGAATGACGCACAGTAAAGTAGCCTTTATTGTCATTCAGACATTTCTGTCTGAACGGAATTGTGAACCTTGCAGTCATGACAGAGAATAAAATAACAAAACACACACTTAACACAGATTGACCATCCACCACAGTGAATCCACCAGGCACCTCCTCACTGTGATGGAAGGCAAAAGTCTTAAAGTCCTTGTATCTTCCCTCCTTGTTGTCCCTCTGCGTTGAGGCGATCCAGGCCTCCGATGTTGGGACCCCGCCGGGTGATGGTAAGTCCGGCGGTCGAGTCCGAGCTCCGCGAACGGGCCGGTTCAAACTCCGCGGCCCAGGGCGGACGAAGCTGCCGCCCTCCAGTCCAGCGGATGAAGCTGTTGCCGCGGGAGCTCCGGAGAACCGGTCACCAACCTGGGACCTGCGAGCTCCCGATGTCGTCGTCCACTGGGCCCGCGGCCGAGGCCTCCGAGGCTCCGAAGTCAGGCCGCCCCAAAGTCGGCCAGCCTCGCGATGGTAAGTCCTGGCTCTGCCTCCGGAGCCAGAGTAATCCATCCATTACATGTCTAAATGTTTCTTAAACAATAGACAATAGACAATAGGTGCAGGAGTAGGCCATTCGGCCCTTTGAACCAGCACCGCCATTCAATGTGATCATGACTGATCATCCCCAATCAGTACCCCGTTCCTGCCTTCTCCCCATATCCCCTGACTCCGCTATCTTGAAGAGCCCTAGCGTTTCCAGCCTCTAGCGTGTCCAAACCCTTAATAATCTTATATGTTTCAATAAGATCCCCTCTCATCCTAAATTCCAGTGTATACAAGCCCAGCCGCTCCATTCTATCAACATATGACAGTCCCGCCATCCCGGGCATTAATCTGGTGAATCTACACTGCACTCCCTCAATGGTAAGAATGTCCTTCCTCAAATTTGGAAACCAAAACTGCACACAATACTCCAGGTGTGGTCTCACCAGGGCCCTGTACAACTGCAGAAGGACCTCTTTGCTCCTATACTCAACTCCTCGTGTTATGAAGGCCAACATGCCATTCGCTTTCCTCACTGCCTGCTGTAAATATTGCGAAAGTTCCTGTCTCTGGCAGCTCTTTCCATACACACACCACCCATTGTGTCGAAAAGCAAATCCTGAAGGGCCTGTCCCACCAGCATGCAACTCCACGCGGTGAGCGCGACCTAACGTGGTCGCTTGAGCCGTCCGATGTCGCGGGGCCGGTCCCACTTCGATCACCGGAGCCGTGCGGAATTGTGCGGCGTTCGTCCCGACATCGCGCGGGGCTCCGAAAAACTGACTATGTTCAAAAATTCCGCGCGGCAACGGCTTGTAGGCTCGCAGTCGCCTCGACGCATTACACACCGCCTCGACGTCGTGCCTCCGTGACCCTCTCTGTAGGTGCCTCCGTGACCTTCTCTGTGTGTGCCTCTGTGCCCCTCTCTGTGTGTGTGCCTCTGTGCCCCTCTCTGTGTGTCCCTCTCTGTCCTTGCGGACTTCGCTCCAACTTCGCTCCACGTCGCGCCACTCACCCGACCTCCGCGCAGCCCTCGCTGCCGGTTTGGCCGCGCTTGCCGCATGCAGGCACATGCTGGTGGGAACGGCCCTGTACAGGGGATCACCCGACCTCCGCGCGGCCCCCGCTTCTAGTTTGGTCGCTCTCACCGCATGGAGTCGGATGCTGGTGGGACAGGCCCTTGAGGTTCTGATTAAATCTATCCCCCGTCACCTTAAATCTATGTTCGCTGGTGCTCATCTTCCCTAATCTGTGTGTTTACCCAATCTATTAATCTCACAGAGATCCCCTCTCATCCTCCTAAACTCCAAAGTGTACAAGCCGGCACCTGTTGTCTATTGTCTGTAGTCTATTGATGAAGGCCAATGTGCCAAAAAGTAATCTTGTTGTGCCCTTCAGCTCTTTGCCCACACCGACCAACATGCCCCACCTACTTGCGTTTGGCCCATATCCCTCTAAACCCATCCTAAGTTCAGAAGTGATGGGACCAGAATTAGGCCATTCGGCCCATCAAGTCTAGAAACATAGAAACATAGAAAATAGGTGCAGGAGTAGGCCATTCGGCCCTTCGAGCCAGCACCGCCATTCAATATGATCATGGCTGATCGTCCAACTCAGTATCCCGTACCTGCCTTCTCTCCATACACCCTAATCCCTTTAGCCACAAGTGCCACATCTAACGCCCTCTTAAATATAGCCAATGAACTGGCCTCAACTACCTTCTGTGGCAGAGAATTCCAGAGACTCACCACTCTCTGTGTGAAAAATGTTTTCCTCATCTCGGTCCTAAAGGAATTCCCCCTTATCCTTCAACTGTGACCCCTTGTTCTGGACTCCCCCAACATCGGGAACAATCTTCCAGCATCTAGCCTGTCCAACCCCTTAGGAATTTTGTAACTTTCTATGAGATCCCCCCTCAATCTTCTAAATTCCAGCGAGTACAAGCCAAAAGAGTTCGTTATTAATTGATTGTTGTCATATTTGAGCTTTCCTGTTGTAAAAGGCCAATTGTAATGCATGATGGGATTTGGACAACTCACATTGTGACAAGGGTTTTTTTTAAACTTAAGTTGAATAGTTCACAGCTCTCTCCCTGAAAGGTTAATCAGATAAGAAGGGGCCCAGAGGATGCCATTGGGGTGTCTGGCTTTTGGCAAAGAGTGAAAAACAACTCCATATTTGGAGCAGGATGATGGTTTTTGTACATTTACGTCATGCAATTGGTTTAAAATCTGTAGGTATATAAGCTTGTGTATTCTGGTATTTCTTTGTGTGTGCTGCTGGAGATTCAGACGTAAACCCGTTGCCTCTGGGTCTCTAGGTCCACACCCGTCAGACGTTAAATTAAAGCTTTGTATGGTCTTAAGAATTTGTACTTTGTCTAGTGGATGTCCGGACGACCCTAAAAGGAGTGAACGCACGAAAGGCGGCAGGCCCTGATAACATACCAGGGCGGGTGCTCAGGGAATGTGCTGATCAGCTGGCACATGTACTTACGGACATATTTAACACCTCGCTGAACCAGGCTGTCGTCCCATTATGTTTCAAGACTGCCACCATCATACCAGTGCCAAAAAAATCCAACATACAATGTCTCAACGACTACCGCCCTGTAGCACTCACCCCCATAATGATGAAGTGCTTCGAGAGGCTGGTCAGGGACCATATTACCTCCAGACTCCCCTCCACACTTGACCCATACCAGTTTGCTTACAGGACAAACCGCTCCATAGAGGACGCTATATCCTCCGTACTCCATCTGAGCCTGGAACATTTAGAGGAGAAGAACACTTATGTGCGAATGCTGTTCGTGGATTTTAGTTCAGCATTCAACACCATTATCCCTCAGCACCTGATAAGCAAACTGGTTCCATTGGGCTTCAGCACCCCCATGTGTAACTGGCTACTGGACTTCCTCATTGACAGACCCCAGTCAGTGAGGGTTGGAAATAACACCTCTAACACCATCTCTCTGAGCACCGGCTCCCCTCAGGGCTGTGTCCTGAGTCCACTGCTGTTCACCCTGATGACTCACGACTGTTGTGCCAGGTTTAGTACAAACCACATCATGAAGTACGCAGATGACACAACAGTGGTGGGCCTCATCAGGGACGACAATGAGCTGGCTTACAGGGAGGAGGTGAAACAACTGGTGGACTGGTGCAATACGAACAACCTGATCCTGAATGTCGAAAAAACAAAGGAGGTCATCGTCGACTTCAGGAAAACCCGGCACAGTCCCACACCACTTCACATCAATGACAGCGATGTGGAGGTGGTCAGTAGCACTAAGTTCCTGGGGGTGCAGATCACTAACAGTCTGACCTGGTCGAATAACATCTCATCAACAGTTAAGAGAGCGCAGCAGCGGTTGCACTTTCTGCGCCGGATGAGAAGAGCTCACCTCCCCCATCCAATCCTCACCACTTTCTACAGGGGCACCATAGAGAGTATTCTGACCAGCTGTATCTCTGTCTGGTTTGGGGACTGTAGAGCCTCCGACTGGAAGTCCGTGCAGAGAGTGGTGAGGACAGCGGAAAAAATCATCGGGACCTCTCTCCCCTCAATCGGGGATATTGCGACCAAACGTTGCGTGTCTAAGGCCAGCAGTATTATAAAGGACCCCACACATCTCCATCACGGACTGTTCACTCTGCTGCCCTCGGGCAAAAGATATCGCAGCATAAGGAGCAGAACATCAAGGTTCTGCAACAGCTTCTTCCCACGAGCCATCAGACTCCTGAATGCCATGTAATGGGCTGCCACCATTGTCTATTTATCCTTTTATCCATTGTATCCATGTTTATCCTTCTGTTAATGATCGTGTTGCACAGGGAGCCAAATGCAACGGAATTTTGTTTGGAACTGCATATATCGATGTATTTCTAAATGACAATAAAGTTTGTTTGACTTGACTTTGGTTTGACTTGACTATCTTTTTCAGTGAACTTTTTCAGTTGAGTCTGACTGTAACTGCCTGTCCCGCTGAGTTGCTCCAGCATTCTGTGTCTGCGTTCAGTTTAAACCAGCATCTGCAGTTCCTCCCCGCACAACTCAATCAGTCCGATCTTAATCAGGGGCTGTAGCCCTTTCTACTTTATGCAGCTAATTAACAGATCTGGTTGTTAAATGATTGAAAGGTCGGAGATGAAGCAGGTACTTTTGTTCATCACTTATTTAAACAAACACAGCACTTTGTACGGCACAGAAATAAATTAGCGAAAGCTGCCAACATGAATCATTGTCTGGGTTAAGTGTGTGTTTATTGCGAAGCTTATATTTATACGCAAGAAAACTTCCCTCTATTTTAAAACAAACTTCTTTCTGAAGTCTGAATCCGATCCATGTTGCCCGGAGATGCTGCCCGACCGGCTGGGATACTCCAACAAGGTGCAGGAGGAGGCCATTCGGCCCTTCGAGCCAGCACCGCCATTCATTGTGATCATGGCTGATCGTCCCCAATCAATAACCCGTGCCTGCCTTCTCCCCATATCCCTTGACTCCACTAGCCCCTAGAGCTCTATCTAACTCTCTCTTAAATCCATCCAGTGACTTGGCCTCCACTGCCCTCTGTGGCAGGGAATTCCACAAATTCACAACTCTCTGGGTGAAAAAGGTTTTTCTCACCTCAGTGTTAAATGACCTCCCCTTTATTCTAAGACTGTGGCCCCTGGTTCTGGACTCGCCCAACATTGGGAATTTTTTCCTGCATCTAGCATGTTCAGTCCTTTTATAATTGTATATGTTTCTATAAGAATTCCACAGATTCACAACTCTCTGGGTGAAAAAGTGTTTTTCCTCATCTCAGTCCTAAATGGCCGTCCCCTTATTCTTAAACTGTGTGACCCCTGGCTCTGGACTCCCCCAACATCAGGAACATTGTTCCTGCATCCGGCCTGCCCAATCCCTCAAGAATTTAATACGGTTCTATGTGTTTCTAGAAGATTCTTACATAGTCATACCGTGTGGAAACAGGCCCTTCAGCCCAACTTGTCCTCATTGGCCAACATGTCCCAGCTACACTAGTCCCACCTGCCTACGTTTGGCCCAGATCTCTCCTTGTGCCTTCCGAAGAGTCCACCAGGGACTACACTAGATGTTGGCCAATTTTATACAGGAGAATTTTTACATTTATCAATTACCAATTAATCTACAAACCCTTACGTCTTTGGAATGTGGGAGGAAACCGAAGATCTCGGAGAAAACCCACGCAGGTCACGGGGAGAACGTACAAACTCTGTACAGACAGCACCCGTAGTCGAGATCGAACCCGGGTCTTCGGCGCACCACCGTGACTATCTTTATCCAAACCTGTCCGATCCATGTACCTGCCTACAGGGCCTGTCCCACTTGGGCGACTTTTCAGCGGACTGCCTGCGTCCTTCAAGCTCGCGGCACTCGCCTGAAAAACGGCAAACTGGAACGGTGACCATCAGAGCAGAACACACACACACACACGCACACGCACGCACACGCACACGCACACGCGCACGCATGCACGCACACACAAGCACGCATGCACACGCAAACGCACGCACGCGCACATACGCACGCACATACACTCACACGCACGCACGCGCACACACACATGCATGCACGCACACACGCGCACACACACACGCAAGCACGCACACCCACACACATACACTCACACACGCACGCACACACACATGCACGCACGCCCGCATGCACACACACACACATACACTCACACACACACACGCATGCATGCTCGCATGCGCACGCGCACACTCACACACACATACACACACACTCAGACACACACTCTCACACACACACACACACAGGGGGCAGCACTGTCTGAAATCTACACGTTGCAAAGCCAAGGTGATACAGACACACACCGCGATGAACAGGAAGGTTAAAGGCGGCCAGCACAGTGTACGGTAAAGGGGGGGTGGGGGGAGAGAAGGGGGGAGGGGAGAAGGGGGGAAGACAACTTTTAAGAAGCCAGACAACTTTTAAGAAGCCAGAGACACACGGCTGTGAAGATTAGCGGGCATTTAACATTACCGGTCGGTTATTCTTGGTTCTGAGAACCCGTGCTTACGTTTTTGTTCCCCAATGAGTTAATGAAAATGCCCGGTCAGCAAATGAGGTTTTTGTCAGTCTCCCTAATGGTCCAAAGTAGTTTCCGCTTCTTCTATGTTCCGGCGGTTATTTCAAAAAATTGAAAAATCCTCCGGGAACCGCACGGAAACCTTGGGTGGGGCGCAAAGTCTCCAGAGGTTTCCGTTCAGGTGTCCTAAGTGGGACAGGGGCATAAAGATCTCACCCAGGGCACTGTTCCACTCTCAGTCACACACCACCACGCACTGTCTGTTCACAAGTTCGCAAGTTATAGGAGTAGAATTAGGCCATTCGGCCCATCATTGGCTGATCTCTGCCTCCTAATCCCATTTTCCTGTCGTCTTCTCCCCATAACTCGTTCTAATCAAGATTTTGTTTATCCCTTAAAAATGTCCACTGACTTGGCCTCCACAGCCGTCTGTGGCGATGAGGTTCCCAATGTTGGGCGAGTCCAGAACCAGGGGCCACACAGTCTTAGAATGAAGGGGAGGTCATTTAAGACTGAGGTGAGAAAAACTTTTTCACCCAGAGAGTTGTGAATTTGTGGAATTCCCTGCCACAGAGGGCAGTGGAGGCCAAGTCACTGGATGGATTTAAAAGAGAGTTAGATAGAGCTCTAGGGGTTAGCGGAGTCAAGGGATATGGGGAGAAGGCAGGCACGGGTTATTGATAGGGGACGATCAGCCATGATCACAATGAATGGCGGAGCTGGCTCGAAGGGCCGAATGGCCTCCTCCTGCACCTATTTTATATGTTTCTATGTTTCTCCAGCATTTTTGTCTGCCTAAAATTAAAATGGGATTTACTTTGATATGTAATATGGTAGGAATCTGTGGAATTCTTATAGAAACATATAACATTATAAAAGGACTGAACAAGCTAGATGCAGGTAAACATTTCTACCAGAAGGCTTTGCAGTCAATTAATACATTTTGACTTATCTTCACTTTTGCAATAAATACACTATGGTAACCTGTTATTGCACAGCCCACTCCCACAAGCAGTCTTATTGTATGCGTATTAGCATTAGAATTTAAGGTTGTCCCATACAACTCCCACCATCTTCCACAGATGCGCTGTAGAAAGCATTTTATCGGGATGCATCGCAGCACGGTTCCGGAACAGCTCCATCCAAGACCGCTAGAAATTGCAGAGAATTAGATTAGATTAGATTCTTTATTTGTCATTCAGACCTTTCGGTCTGAACGAAACTCTGTTCCCCTGCAGTCACACATATAATTGAAAATAAATAAATAAAAATGACAGAACACACAATAAACACAAATGTAACATCCACCACAGTGAGTTCACCAAACACCTCCTCACTGTGATGGAAGGCAAAGTCTTCAAGTCTGTGTCTCTTCCCTCTTTGTTTCCCTCTGCGCCGAGGCGATCCAGGCCTCAGATGCCTCGACCCCACCGGGTGATGGTAAGTGGTCAGTCACGCAGTTCAACCGAGCCCCGCCAACGGGCCGGTTCAACTCTGCGGCCCGGGGGGTCCACTGGGCCCGTGGTTGGGCCGCTGCCACTGCCGCCGCCTCCGCTCCGGGACCGAGTCGGGTCGCCGCTGCTTCCGCCGCCACCGGCGCCGCTGGAACTGCTCCGGGACCGAATCGGGCCGCCGCCGCCGCCGCTGGAACTGCTCCGGAACCGAGTCGGGCCGCCGCTGCTGCTGGAACCGTTCCGGGACCGAGTAGGGTCGCCGCTGCTGCTGCTGCCGCCGCTGCTGGACCCACTCCGGGCCCACAATGACCGTGCCGATCCTGATGCCAAGTTAACTAATCTGCTCTGCCTGCACGTATCCATATTCCTTGTCCCCAGCACATCGACTTCAATTCAGTTTATTGTCACGTGTACCAAGGTACAGTGAAAAACTTTTGTTGCGAGCTATCCAGTCAGCGGAAAGACAACATATGATTACAATCGAGCCGCTTACAGTGATAAATGAATAACGTTTAGTGCAAGAATATGGATCCTGGATGTACAGGCAGATCAATTTAGCCTGGCATCATGTTCAGCACAAACATTGTGGGCCGAAGGGCTGTTCCAGTGCTGTACCATTTTATGTTCTATGTTAATATATAAAAACACAAACACATTCACACACGTACATACACACACGCACACACACACACACACACACGCACACACACACGCTCACGCACACACGCACACACACACGCACACACACACACACACACACACGCACACGCACACACACACACGCACACACACACACGCACACACACACACACGCACATGCACACACACGCACGCACGCACACACGGATGTACACACACGCACACACGCGCACATGACGCATGCCCACATATGCGCACACACTCGCACACGCACACATACAGTCACACACAGAAACGCACGCGCACCACGCACGCACACACACACATGCCCGTATGCACAGATACGCACGCCCACACACACACACACACACACACACACACACACACACACACACTCCCACGCACGCACACACACACACATGCATGCCCGCACACACACACACACACTCGGAGATGCACACATGCACACCTACATGCACACACACGGACACACATATGCACGCATGAGCACACGCACGCACACACATAAACACACATGCACATACACACACACAGACAGACACACACACAAATAACCAGACACATAAACACATGTACACGTACACATGCACACACACACGCAGCCACACACACCACCATTTGACACCAGACATCTGCAGTAACCACACACCACTCCTGGGCACACCAGGGCAGCTTCCATCAAGAGTAACTCCTGGCATCATTTTGATGAAGAGAAACCTAAAGGCCTAGCGATGAGTTGAGAGAGGGCAGCGAGAGAGAGCAAACCTGTTGAACGGGGAATGAACGGGGAGTGAACGGCTGGATGACAGCTGTGATGTTGAGGCAGAGTACACACTCACTCACCGATCATTGCACAGTTAGACAGCCAGCGCCGGCTGCGTTAAAGACTGCGGTTTCGGCTTGGTAAGTATTCCCCCAAGACCGGCCCATCTGTCCACCCAGATTCAGCGGTGACTGAGAGGGAGGCGAGGGGAGGGGAGGGGGTTGCTGCCGAGGATAGACACAAAAGGCTGGAGTAACTCAGCGGGACGGGCAGCGTCTCCGTAGAGAAGGAATGGGTGACGTTTCAGACCGAGACCCTTCTTCAGTCTCGACCCGAAACGTCACCCATTCCTTCGCTCCAGAGAGTCTGCCTGTCCCGCTGAATTGCTCCAGCTTTTTTTGTCTGCCGTCGGTTTAAACTGGCATCTGCTGTTCCCTCCTACTCCTCTCAAAGTAAGCATGCAGGTACAGCAGGCAGTAAAGAAAGCCAATGGCATGTTGGCCTTTATAACAAGAGGAGTTGAGTATAGGAGCAAAGAGGTCCTTCTGCAGTTGTACAGAGCCCTAGTGAGACCACAACTGGAGTATTGTGTGCAGTTTTGGTCCCCTAATTTGAGGAAGGACATTCTTGCTATTGAGGGAGTGCAGCGTAGGTTTACAAGGTTAATTCCCGGGATGGCAGGACTGTCATATGCTGAGAGAATGGAGCAGCTGGGCTTGTACACTCTGGAGTTTAGAAGGATGAGAGGGGATCTCATTGAAACATATAAGATTGTTAAGGGCTTGGACACGCTAGAGGCAGGAAACATGTTCCTGATGTTGGGGGAGTCAAGAACCAGGGGCCACACACAGTTTAAGAATAAGGGGTAAGCCATTTAGAACGGAGATGAGGAAAAACTATTTCACACAGAGAGTTAAGGCTTGTATTCACTAGAGTTTAGAAGGATGAGGACTCACCCCACAGCCCAGTCCTTCCACCCACTAGAGGGATTGATCCCTGGGATGGCGGGACTGTCATATGAGGAAAGATTGAAAATACTAAGCATGTATTCACTGGAGTTTAGAAGGATGAGGGGGATCTTATAGTAACATATAACATTATAAAAGGACTGGACAAGCTAGATGCAGGAAAAATGTTCCCAATGTTGGGCGAGTCCAGAACCAGGGGCCACAGTCTTCGAATAAAGGGGAGGTCATTTAAGACTGGGAAAAAACGTTTTCACCCAGAGAGTTGTGAATTTGTGGAATTCCCTGCCACAGAGGGCAGTGGAGGCCAAGTCATTGGATGGATTTAAGAGAGAGTTAGATAGAGCTCTAGGGGCTAGTGGAGTCAAGGGATATGGGGAGAAGGCAGGCACGGGTTATTGATTGGGGACGATCAGCCATGATCACAACGAATGGCGGTGCTGGCTCGAAGGCCTCCTCCTGCACCTATTTTCTATGTTTCTATGTTTCTATGTAATCTGTGGAATTCTCTGCCTCAGAAGGCAGAGAAGGCAGGAGAATGGGTCTAGGAGGGAGAGATAGATCTGCCATGATCGAATGGTGGCAACTGCACAGATAAATCATTTTTGCATTGTTGTACATGCCATCACATGCCATTTACAGCACTTTGGCCATTATTCAACGTCCAAAGTGCTGTAAATGTTGACCCGTGCGCTCGATGTACTGGAGCAGCTCATGATAGGAGGAATAGGAGGACATTCGGCCCATCAAGTCTACTCCACCATTCATTCATGGCTGATCTATCTCTCCATCCCAACCCCATTCTCCTGCCTTCTCCCCATAACCCCTGACACCCGCACTAATCAAGAATCTATCTATCTCTGCCTTAAAAATGTATCCACTGACTTGGCCTCCACAGCCGTCTGTGGAAAAGAATTCCACAGATTCACCGCCCTCTGACTAAAGAAATTCCTCCTCACCTCCTTCGTAAAAGAACGTCTAATTCTGAGGCTGTGCCCTCTGGTCCTAGACTCCCCCGCTAGACTCTCCTACTCCTCTCCACATTCTATCCAGGCCTTTCACTAATCTGTAGGGGTGGGCGATTGCAACCTGCACGATCAACAGGGTCCACCCTGTTTCAACTAATGCAATCAACCCGACAAATAGATCAAATAGGACAAGTTGACCGAAAACTTTAGTCTGTGCACGCCATACACAAGAAGACTAATCTGTACATTTCAATGAGGTTCCCAGGTCACGTGAACCAACGCCCCACTCCTCCCCTCTCTCCTCTCCCCTCTCCTCTCCCCTCCTCTCCTCTCCCCTCTCCTCCCCCCTCTCCTCTCCCCTCTCCTCCCCCCTCTCCCCTCCCCTTTCCTCTCCTCTCCCCACTCCTCCCCTCACCTCTCCCCTCCCTCTCCCCTCTCCTCTCCTCTCTCCTCTCCTCTCCCTCTCCCCTCCCCTTTCCTCTCCTCCCCTCTCCTCTCCCTCTCCCCTCCTCTCCTCCCCTCACCTCTCCCCTCCCCTTTCCTCTCCTCCCCTCTCCTCTCCCTCTCCCCTCCTCTCCTCCCCTCTCCTCTCCTGTCCTCCCCTCCCCTCTCCTCTCCTCACATCCCCTCTTCTCTCTCCTCCCCTCTCCTGGCTATCCTTGTGTCCCGGGGGCCCCTCTTGCACGCCCCTCACGCCCCTCCCGGTTCACCACCCGACGAGCCCTTGGGCGGGTTACATCTTGGTTCTTGGTTCTTGGTTACTTGGTCCTCCAAAATATTCCAACTGGAATTTAAACTGGAGGTGGTGAAGGGAGGGGATCGAATCTTGTGAGTTGCTGTGCTGGCTCGAAGGGCCGCATGGCCTCCTCCTCACCTATTTTCTATTTCTAAGTTCTCTACCACCTGGTTTCTAGTGAATTAACTTCTGATGATTTTTTAACAGCGCGTGTAAAATTGAATTATATCTGGGAATGAACGTAAAGTTTTCTCCATTACCTGGGAATCAACAAAGCGGTTTCTTTCCTAAACTATGCATGACCTCACCTAAAGTTCTCTGGTCAATGGTTTAAACGCCTGAAATCTCCGGTTTCAGTATCTTAAAAGCATCCAAGAGCAGTTTTTTCCCCCCAACAGTTGTTGATCGACATTAATTTTGGGATATATATATATTTTTAAAATATTTTAATGAGAAGCAATGCATATTGTCTAAGGTACAACAGTTCTTCAAATACAAATTAGACTTGTCACAAAAATTGTACAGATGTTACAGAATAAGGCATGACATAAGAATTCAGGGACAGAAGGTTAGGGGTAACATGAGGGGGATCTTCTTTACTCAGAGAGTGGTGGCTGTGTGGAATGATCTTCCTGCAGAAGTGGTGGAGGCAGGATCGATTTGAACATTTAAAAGTAAAGTGGATAGGTATATGGACGGGAAGGGAATGGAGGGGTATGGTCTGAGTGCAGGTAGATGGGACTGGGGAAAATAAATGGTCGGCACGGACTGGAAGGGCCGAGAGGGCCTGTTTCCGTGCTGTAATGGTTATATGGTTATATGTTATATGGTTAATAATAAGTGCTCTTCTGTTTTTTTTTGGAAAGTAAAAGAGTGATAAAAAAATAAAAGTATAGATCAATAATCAATAGATGGTGATTAAATCATAATGATTACATAAGAAAATAAAAAAAAATTAAAAAATAAAGATTCAGATTCAGATTCAATTTTAATTGTCATTGTCAGTGTACAGTACAGAGACAACAAAATGCATTTAGCATCTCCCTGGAAGAGCGACTCAGCAAATGATTTGAATAAATAACAATAAGTGTCCGGGGGGGGGGGGGGGTGATTGGCAGTCACCGAGGTACGTTGTTGAGTAGCGTGACAGCCGCCGGAAAGAAGCTGTTCCTGGACCTGCTGGTTCGGCAACGGAGAGACCTGTAGCGCCTCCCGGATGGTAAAAATACACAAATTAAAAAATATATATATTATATAATAAAAAAATGAAGTATACATCTTAACAATGAATGGAACAATTTCACATATATCTATAGAGACGTGTGGAGATCTTTTCATCTAATCCTACACCAGGGTACTTATTGAGTTAAGGGCCTGTCACACTAGCGCGCGATTAGACGCGATAAGCGCGACAAATTCGGACGCGGGGGTCGCGTGGGGGTCAGGCGATCCCGGTGCGAGTGAAGGGCCTGTCACACTAGCGCGCGATTGCACGCGCGACGTCCGAAAGAAGGACGTTATTTTTCATCACGTGACGATGCGCATGAGCATGCGCGTTGCACGACGTCGGGCAGTGACGTCATCACGCAACGCCACGCTGAAGACGCACAACGTCAAAACGTCATCACGTTCCGCGCGACAGGATTTTGCCGCGCGTAATTTTTAAGCAGTGTCGGTTTTTGGACACTACGCGCGATGTCGACACCAGCTCCACACGAGTCCGCGGAACTCCACCAGACTCCGGCGATCGCAGTGGGACAGGGTCACGCGAGGCCGGACGACTAAAGCGACCACGGTAGGTCGCGCTTATCGCGTCTAATCGCGCGCTAGTGTGACAGGCCCTTTACAATGCTGAGCTCAGCTACCCCTTCAAATAGTCAATGAATGGAGACCATATTTGTTCAAAAAGCTCACATTAACACAAAGTTCACAAAAGTCCATTAGGACAAACCTAATTCTCTCCAAATGCATCTCCACAGTCCACATTTTGATTGTGGTGGAATTTGGGGATTTGGCTGGCATAAGCCATTACTCATGGACTGAAAATGCCTTAATGTCGTCCCACACAGAAACAGGCCCTTTGGCCCATCATGTCCAATGCCTACAACCTAACGATCTAATCCTAATAAATGCACTAATAGAGTATTTCAGCGAGTCGCAACGATAGTTGGTTTCCAAACGAGCTTCATTGTTAAACCGGTGAAAACAAAGAAATTCCTCCTCTGCTCCTTTCTAAAGGAACGACCTTTAATCCTGAGGCTGTGACCTCTAGTCCTAGACTCTCCCACTAGTGGAATCATCCTCTCCACATCCACTCTGTCCAAGCCTTTCATTATTCAGTAAGTTTCAATGAGGTTCTCCCTCATCCTTCTAAACTCCAGTGAGTACAGGCCCTGTGTGGTCAAATGCTCATCATATGCCAACTCTATGTTTCTATGTTCCAATGTTCCTAACCCACTCATTCCTGGCATCTTGGGTCGAAGGACCTGTTTCCATCCTTAGTTCAGTTTAGTTTAGAGATACCGCGCGGAAACAGGCCCTTCGGCCCACCGAGTCCGCGCCGACCAGCGATCCCCGCACACTAACACACACTACGGACAATTTACCTTTATACCAAGCCAACTAACCTACAAACCTGCACGTCTTTGGAGTGTGGGAGGAAACCGAAGATCTCGGAGAAAACCCACGCAGGTCACGGGGAGAACGTGCAAACTCCGTACAGACAGCGCCCGTAGTCGGGATCGAACCCGGGTCTATGGCGATGTAATGGGCCAGTCCCACTTACCTGAATTTATCGGCGACCTACTGGTCGTTAGTGGTCGCCCAAAGAGTCCTACCTGAGTTCTGGTCACCGCTGGATTTTCAACATGTTGAAAATTTTCGGCGACCTGTTGCGACTATGACGGATGCCGGCAAGTCATAGAAATATAGAAAATAGGTGCAGGAGGAGGCCATTCGGCCCTTCAAGCCAGCACCGCCACTCAATATGATCATGGCTGATCATCCCCAATCAATAACCCGTGCCTACCTTCTCCCCATATCCCTTGACTCCACCAGCCCCTAGAGCTCTATCTAACTCTCTTAAATCCATCCAGTGACTTGGCCTCCACTGCCCTCTGTGGCAGGGAATTCCACAAATTCACAACTCTCTGGGTGAAAACGTTTTTTCTCACCTCAGTCTTAAATGACCTCCCCTTTATTCTAAGACTGTGTGGCCCCTGGTTCTGGACTCGCCCAACATTGGGAACATTTTTCCTGCATCTAGCTTGTCCAGTCTTTTTATAATTTTATATGTTTCTATAAGAACCCTACCCTCATCCTTCTAAACTCCAAGCCTAGTCTTTTCAATCTTTCCTCATATGACAGTCCCGCCATCCCAGGGACCAGGGAAGTCGCAGAAAAAATTGCGTATGTGGGACAGGCCCTTAAGGCAGCAACCCTACCACTGCCCTGCCAGACCGCCCTTAACCGGTGGCATTTTTGCACATAGGGTGATGGATGAATGGAACGAGCTGCCAGAAGAGATAGTTGAGGCAGGGACTAGTGTATACATAACAACATTGAAATACATTTAGACAGGTTCATGGATAGGATAGGTTTGGTGGGACAAAGGCTGAATGAGAGCAGGTGAGACTATAGTGTAGATGGGACATAGAAACATAGAAACATAGAAAAATAGGTGCAGGAGTAGGCCATTCAGCCCTTCGAGCCTGCACCGCCATTCAATGTGATCATGGCTGATCATCCAACTCAGTATCCCGTATCTGCCTTCTCTCCATACCCCCTGATCCCTTTAGCCACAAGTGCCACATCTAACGCCCTCTTAAATATAGCCAATGAACTGGCCTCAACTACCTTCTGTGGCAGAGAATTCCACAGACTCACCACTCTCTGTGTAAAGAATGTTTTCCTCATCTCGGTCCTAAAGGAATTCCCCCTTACCCTTAGACTGTGACCCCTTGTTCTGGACTCCCCCAACATCGGGAACAATCTTCCAGCATCTAGCCTGTCCAACCTCTTAAGAATGTTCTAAGTTTCTATAAGATCCCCTCTCAATCTTCTAAATTCCAGCGAGTACAAGCCGAGTCTATCCAGTCTTTCCTCATATGAAAGTCCTGACATCCCAGGAATCAGACATGGGGTTGGCATGGGCAAGTTGGGCCGAAGGGCCTGTTTCTGTGCTGTGTGGGCACTACAGAGGCGCAGCGGTAGAGTAGCTGCATCAAGAGCTGGACACCCGGGTTGGATGTCTGTACGGAGTTTGCACGTACGTTCTCCCCGTGACCCGCGTGGGTTTCCCCCAGGTGCTCCGGTTTCCTCCCACACTCCAAAGACGCTCAGGTTCAAGATTCAAGTGAGTTTATTATCATGTGTCCCTGATAGGACAATGAAATTCTTGCTTTGCTTCAGCACAACAGAACATAGTAGGCATTGACTACAAAACAGATCAGTGTGTCCATATACCATTATATAAATATATACACACATGAATAAATAAACTGATAAAGTGCAAATAACAAATAATGCGTTATTAATGTTCAGAGTTTTGTCCGAGCCAGGTTTAATAGCCTGATGGCTGTGGGGAAGTAGCTATTCCTGAACCTGGTCGTTGCAGTCTTCAGGCTCCTGTACCTTCTACCTAAGAGTAGGGGGGAGATGAGTGTGTGGCCAGGGTGGTGTGGGTCCTTGATGATGCTGCCAGCCTTTTTGAGGCAGCGACTGCGATAAATTTGTAGGTTTGTAGGTTTATCGGTTTTGGTGAAAAATTGTAAATTGTCCCTAGTGTGTGGGATAGTTGGGGGAATCCAGAACGGGGGCCACAGTTTAAGAATAAGGGGTAAGCCATTTAGATGAGGAAAAACGTTTTCACACAGAGAGTTGTGAATCAGTGGAATTCTCTGCCTCAGGGGGCGGTGGAGGCAGGTTCGCTGGATGCTTTCATGAGAGAGCTTAGATAGGGCTCTTAAAGATAGCGGACTCAGGGGATATGGGGAGAAGGCAGGAACGGGGTACTGATTGGGGATGATCAGCCATGATCACATTGAATGGCGGTGCTGGCTTGAAGGGCCGAATGGCCTCCTCCTGCACCTATTGTCTATTGTCTGTCCACTATAGTCCCACGTGCCTGCTTTTGGTTTATATCCCTCCAAACCTGTCCTAAATGTTCTATTGTCTATTGTCTAGCATGCGAATAAATATTTTTCACTGTATCTCAGGCCATGGACTAATCATCTCCTAATCATCGACTCCATCTACACTTCACGTTCCCTCGGGGGAGAGCAGACAACATCATCAGAGACTTGTCCCTGCCCTGTCCCGCCCCGGTCGTTCCATCTTCTCCTTTCGTCCGTTGGCAAGGGACAGGATGAATGCGCAGACAATATCGCCCCAGTGTCTAACGGCTTCGAGATACACTGGGGCGCAGCCATTCGCCTCGCTGCGATTGTGCTGAATATTATCTGCGATTACAGTCTGTCAGGTGTCTCATGTTCACAGTAGCGGTGGTATTCTCATGGTCACACCTGAAGATAAGCTGATGTGGAGACATATGCGCCGCTACCACAGTGAATTAAAGGGAAACCGAAAAAAAAAATGAAAATTCATCCTATTGTGGCAAACATGAAGTGGGTTGTGAGCTCACAGCTGCCTCACAACTAGACAATAGACAATAGACAATAGGTGCAGGAGGAGGCCATTCGGCCCTTCCAGCCAGCACCGCCATTCAATGTGATCATGGCTGATCGTCCCCTATCAATAACCCGTGCCTGCCTTCTCCCCATATCCCTTGACTCCGCTAGCCCCTAGAGCTCTATCTAACTCTCTGTTAAATCCACCCAGTGATTTGACTCCACTGCCCTCTGTGGCAGGGAATTCCATAAATTCATAACTCTCTGGGTAAAAAAGTTTTTTCTCACCTCAGTTTTAAATGGCCTCCCCTTTATTGTAAGACTGTGGCCCCTGGTTCTGGACTCGCCCAACATTGGGAACATTTTTCCTGCATCTAGCTTGTCCAGTCCTTTATAATTTTATATGTTTCTATAAGAACCTTACCCTCATCCTTCTAAACTCCAGTGAATACAAGCCTAGTCTTTTCAATCCTTCCTCTTATGACAGTCCCGCCATCCCAGGGACCAGGAATAGACAATAGGTGCAGGAGTAGGCCATTCGGCACTTCGAGCCAGCACCGCCATTCAATGTGATCATGGCTGATCATCCCCAATCAGTACCCCGTTCCTGCCATTCTCCCCATATCCCCTGACTCCGCTATCTTTAAGAGCCCTATCTAGCTCTCTCTTGAAAGCATCCAGAGAACCTGCCTCCACCACCCTCTGAGCAGAGAATTCCACAGACTCACCACTCTCTGTGAGAAAAAGTGTTTCCTCGTCTCCGTTCTAAATGCTTACTCCTAATTCGTAAACTGTGGCCCCTGGTTCTGGACTCCCCCAACATCGGGAACATGTTTCCTGGCCTCTAGCGTGTCCAAACCCTTAACGATCTTATATATTTCAATGAGATCCCCTCTCATTGAAAGGGATTAACGGGTCCCTTTCAGAATGGCAGGCAGTGACTAGTGGGGTACCGCAAGGCTTGGTGCTGGGACCGGCAGCTATTTACAATATACATCAATGATTTAGATGAGGGGATTCAAAGTAACATTAGCAAATTTGCAGATGACACAAAGCTTGGTGGCAGTGTGAACTGTGAGGAGGATGCTATGAGAATGCAGGGTGACTTGGACAGGTTGGGGGAGTGGGCAGATGCATGGCTGATGAAGTTTAATGCGGATAAATGTGAGGTTATCCACTTTTGTGGCAAAAACAGGAAGGCAGATTACTATCTAAATGGCATCAAGTTGGGAAAAGGGGAAGTACAACAGGATCTGGGGATCCTTGTTCATCAGTCTATGAAAGTAAGCATGCAGGTGAAGTGAAGGAAGCGAATGGCATGTTGGCCTTTATAACACGAGGAATCGAATATAGGAACAAAGAGGTCCTTCTGCAGTTGTACAGGGCCCTAGTGAGAGTACACCTGGAGTGTTTGTGTGCAGATTTGGTCTCCAAATTTGAGGAAGGACATTCTTGCTATTGAGGGAGTGCAGCGTAGGTTTCACCAGGTTAATTCCCGGGATGGTTGGAACTGTCATATGCTGAATGAATGGAGCAGCTGGGCTTGTACACTCTGAATTTAGAAGGATGAGAGGGGATCTTATTGAAACATATAAGATTATTAAGGGTTTGGACACGCTAAAGGCAGGAAACATGTTCCCGATGTTGGGGGAGTCCAGAACCAGGGGCCACAGTTTAAGAATAAGGAGTAAGCCATTTAGACGGAGACGAGGAAACACTTTTTCTCACAGAGAGTGGTGAGTCTGTGGAATTCTCTGCCTCAGAGGGCGGTGGAGGCCGGTTCTCTGGATGCTTTCAAGAGAGAGTTAGATAGAGCTTTTAAGGATAGTGGAGTCAGGGGGATATGGGGAGAAGGCAGGAAAGGGGTACTGATTGGGGATGATCAGCCATGATCACATTGAATGGTGGTGCTGGCTGGAAGGGCCGAATGGCCTACTCCTGCACCTATTGTCTATTCTTGACTAGCACAGGAGTCACAGGGATTACGGGGAGAAGGCAGGAGAATGGGGTTAGGAGGGAGAGTAGATCAGCCATGATTGAATGGCGAAGTAGACTTGATGGGCCGAATGGCCTAATTCTGCTCCAATTACATGAATTTATGAAGCAGCTAAGTTATTCTTGCATTTTGCACGTTTTTGTGAAAACCTGCTTACTCTCACTCTCCTAACCATAGATCCGTTTTGTTTTGTCAGTGGCACCTAGCAATAGACTGGGTGGCAACCTAGAATAGTTTGGGGACTACTGGAGAGACAGTTGACGGCACGGAAAGACGGCACCCGGGACAGGCTGGGTTAGCACCCCAGTCGTGAGAAAGTCACCCGACTAAGCTACGGGAAGGCCTAATCGACCACCGTGCCTTAAAAATCCATCAGGCGAGAATGAAATGCACGGAGAAGGAGAAAGAGGTGCAGCGCACACACGCACAGGCCTTGAACCTGGTGAGATGCAGGAGGAGCCCGGCCAGGACTCACCCCACAGTCACAGCCCAGTCCCTCCACGCACTAGAGGGATTGATCCCTGGGATGGCGGGACTGTCATATGAGGAAGGATTGAAAAGACTAGGCTTGTATTCACTGGAGTTTAGAAGGATGAGGGTAGGGTTCTTATAGAAACATATACAATTATAAAAGGACTGGACAAGCTAGATGCAGGAAAAATGTTCCCAATGTTGGGCGAGTCCAGAACCAGGGGCCACAGTCTTACAATAAAGGGGAGGTCATTTAAAACTGAGGTGAGAAAAAACTTTTTCACCCAGAGAGTTGTGAATTTATGGAATTCCCTGCCACAGAGGGCAGTGGAGGCCAAGTCACTGGATGGATTTAAGAGATGAGTTCCACAGATGTTCCCAATGTTGGCCGAGTCCAGAACCAGGGGCCACACAGACTTGGCCACTACCACTACCAACCGGCAACAGGTACCAGCGACTGAATTGTCTTCAGTTGTCACCGACAGGGTCGTAGCTTGTCGTAGCTCATCGCAGGTGGACGCAGGCTGACTTTGGTTGTCGGAGGTTGTCGTGGGCGGACGTAGGTTGTCGTAGGTGTGGTAGTCGGTGGACATCTAAATGGGTCGCCGGTAGCTTGCCGTAGACTAGGTGCTAGGTTGGCGTAGCTTGTCCTACGGAGGAGGGGGGAAAAATCGCCTAACTGGCAAATGCCCTTTAGATTTAGCTCCTAGGACTAACGGAATCAAGGGATGTGGGGAGAAAGCAGGAACGGGGTACTGATTGGGGATGATCAGCCGTGATCATATTGAATGGCGGTGCAGGCTCAAAGGGCTGAATGGCCTACTCCTGCACCTATTGTCTATGTTTCTATGTTTTCTATGTAACAAAAAACATTTCATGTCTATGAGTTATACATTGCTAATATTATCAGCTGTGTATTGGCCCTATAGTAGGAGCGTCCACATCGCGGGGCTGGAAACTGGAAGTATCCCGAGGGAATGCCGCCACCACCATCATCTACTGCGACAAGTGATGGCTCCCACTGATTGTCGCCGGAAGCTCGCCTCCTTTTCGGGACGGGGCGATGACAGCGAGGCCAACATTTGGAACAAGATGGACACGAAAAGGAGAGAGAGTTGGGTCTTGACTCTGCTTCTAGTTTTTTTTTAAATAGATAGAGAGTAAGGAAGAAAAAAAGGCATGATGAAGAAGAACGGAATAATTTACCAATAATTCAAAATTGGAGATAGGCTCGTAAATTATAAAGTATAACTTTTTCATCTATTCCTGAGTTCGAGCCTCAGTCAGGTTCCCGTGCTGAACCAGTCTACACCTTCAAATAGTCAATAAACGGAGGCCAAATTCTGACAAAAAGTTCTTGTTTGTCCATTAAGACAAATCTAGTTCTTTCCAACTGCAAGGTCTCCGACATTTCCATAGTCCACATTTTAATATTATTTTTTTCCGAGTTATTATACTGCAGTCGAGAAAGTTTCTTTGGCTTGTTGTGTTAGGCTTTGTTCTGATATTCATAGAAAACATAGAAACATAGAAAATAGGTGCAGGACTAGGCCATTCGGCCCTTCGAGCCTGCACCGCCCTTCAATATGATCATGGCTGATCATCCAACTCAGTATCCCGTACCTGCCTTCTCTCCATACCCCCTGATCCCTTTAGCCACAAGGGCCACATCTAATGCCCTCTTAAATATAGCCAATGAACTGGCCTCAACTACCCTCTGTGGCAGAGAGTTCCAGAGACCCACCACTCTGTGTAAAGAATAACCATACACCAATTACAGCACAGAAACAGGCCTTCTCGGCCCTTCCAGTCCGTGCCGACCATTTATTTTCCCCTAGTCCCATCTACCTGCACTCAGACCATACCCCTCCATTCCCTTCCCGTCCATATACCTATCCACTTTACTTTTAAATGTTAAAATCGATCCTGCCTCCACCACTTCTGCTGGAAGATCATTCCACACAGCCACCACTCTCTGAGTAAAGAAGTTCCCCCTCATGTTACCCCTAAACTTCTGTCCCTTATCTTTTCCTCATCTCAGTCCTAAAGGAATTCCCCCTTATCCTTAGACTCTGTCATCTTGTTCTGGACCTCCCCAACATCGGGAACAATCTTCCTGCATCTAGCTTGTCCAACCCCTTAAGAATTTTGTAAGTTTCTATAAGATTCCCTCTCAATCTTCTAAATTCCAGCGAGTACAAGCCGAGTCTATCCAGTCTTTCCTCATATGAAAGTCCTGACATCCCAGGAATCAGTCTGGTGAATATTCTCTGTACCCCCTCTATGGCAAGGATGTCTTTGCTCAGATTTGGAGACCAAAACTGTACGCAATACTATAGCTGTTGTAAGTGTTAGGCTTGTTGTAAGTGTTAGGCCTTGTTCTGATATTCCTAGTATTACTACTTTCTATGTTTCTATACGATCTAATTTCCTTTACTACACATGAGCCATATCCCCCACACTCCCTGCAAAAATTGTTCCTGCCCCCGGAAAACATAGAACAGTCCAGTAACAGGCCCTTCGGCCCACATCATCTGTGCCGAACATGGTGCTGAGGTAAACCGACCTCATGCTTCAATAAATCGGACTCATTTTGCAAAGACCCCGTCGTGGTTCACAAGGTCGCCATCCTGTTTTAATCATCAGAGCTGTGAATTCCATGGAAAAATAATACGTTTTTTAAGAATCCTACTGGAAACCAGATCTTTTGGCTCGTCGGAAAAGCACAGAGGCGGCCAGGATTAGACCACACCACGAGGACCTCCTCAAAGCCCCTCGGCTGCCGGGAACAAGGAGGTCTCTGGAGCGTGGGGGCGGATGGAGTTAGATCCCAGACCACCTCAGAGACGGGGGGGGATGGAGGGCAACACCTCTGACCCAAGTCACAGACCCACACATGCGCACCATGCAGAAGCTGCCGTTCACAGCAGATGTCAGATAATACCCAATATCAGGGCAGCAGCCACTTAACCATATAACCATATAACAATTACAGCACGGAAACAGGCCTTCTCGGCCCTTCCAGTCCGTGCCGACCATTTATTTTCCCCTAGTCCCATCTACCTGCACTCAGACCATACCCCTCCATTCCCTTCCCATCCATATACCTATCCACTTTACTTTTAAATGTTAAAATCGATCCTGCCTCCACCACTTCCGCTGGAAGATCATTCCACACAGCCACCACTCTCTGAGTAAAGAAGTTCCCCCTCATGTTACCCCTAAACTTCTGTCCCTTAATTCTCATGTCATGCCCTCTTGTTTGAATCTTCCCTAGATTTGTGCAGGAAGGAACGGCAGATGCTGGTTTAAACCGAAGATAGACACGAAAAGCTGGAGTAACTCAGCGGGACAGGCAGCGCCTATGGAGAGAAGGAATGGGTGACGTTTCGGGTCGAGACTCTTCTTCAGACTGAAGGCGGCTTTTTTGTGTTTATTTTAAGTTGAGATTTAAGGGCCTGTCCCACTTGGGTGTCATTTGCGTGTCACGCAGACGGCGTGCGAAGATTTTTGTACATCACTAAATCCTGGGGCGCAGCACGCGACCGCGCGTCACTGCCTATGTCACCACGCGCGCGTAATGCGCATCACGTGCGTGTCATGACGTGTGAATGATGTCACGTAAATCGCGCGCAAATCGACCAGGTGGGACAGACCCTTAAGTTTGCTTTTGGTTTTAGTTTTGTTTTATTGTAGATTAATTTTTAGTTTAGTGTTAGCGTTAGTTCGGTCTTCATTTAAAATTTAGTTTAATGCTATTTCTGAAGAAGGGTCTCGACCCGAAACGTCCTCCACTCCTTCTCCCCAGAGATGCTGCCTGTCCCGCTGAGTTACTCCACCATTTTGTGTCTATCTTCAGTTTTATTTTACATTAGTTTAGTTTAAATTTAGTTTTCATTTCATCTTAGGTTTAGTTTGGTCTTAGTTTAGTGTCAGTTTAGTTGATTTTAGTGTCACCTGTACCGAGGTGCAGTGAAAAGCTTCCTTTGTTGCGTGCTGTCCAGTCAGCGGAAAGACAATACGCGATTACAATCGAGCCGTCCACAGTGTACAGATACAGGATATTCCTAGAAAACACAGAAACATAGAAAATAGGTGCAGGAGGAGGCCATTCGGCCCTTCGAGCCAGCACCGCCATTCATTGTGATCAGGGCTGATCGTCCCCAATCAATAACCCGTGCCTGCCTTCTCCCCATATCCCTTGACTCCACTAGCCCCTAGAGCTCTATCTAACTCTCACTCTTAAATCCATCCAGTGACTTGGCCACCACTGCCCTCTGTGGCAGGGAATTCCACAAATTCACAACTCTCTGGGTGAAAAAGTTTTTTCTCACCTCAGTCTTAAATGACCTCCCCTTTATTCTAAGACAGTGGCCCCTGATTCTGGACTCGCCCAACATTGGGAACATTTTTCCTGCATCTAGCTTGTCCTGTCTTTTTATAATTTTATATGTTTCTATAAGATCCCCACTCATCCTCTAAACTCCAGTGAATACAAGCCTAGTCTTTTCAATCTTTCCTCATATGACAGCCCCGCCATCCCAGGGATCAATCTCGTGAACCTACGCTGCACTGCCTCAATCACAAGGATGTCCTTCCTCAAATTAGGAGACCAAAACTGTACACAATACTCCAGAGTGTTAAAGAAGAACTGCAGATGCTGGAGAATCGAGGGTTACACAAAAAGCTGGAGAAACTCAGCGGGTGCAGCAGCATCTAAGGAGCGAAGGAGATAGGCGACGTTTCGGGTCTCGACCCGAAACGTCGCCTATCTCCTTCGCTCCTTAGATGCTGCTGCACCCGCTGAGTTTCACAATACTCAAGATGTGGTCTTGAAGAAGGGTCTCGACCCGAAACGTCACCTATTCCTTCTCTCCATAGATGCCGCCTCACCCGCTGAGTTCCTCCAGGATTTTTTGTCTACCTTTGATTTTTCCAGCATCTGCAGTTCCTTAACAATCAGTTGGACCGAGTCGGCCCCACTGAGATTATGGTGCTGTGATACCCAGTTCAATGCTGACTCCTTGTGGAGACACAAAGCACTGCAGATGCTGGAGTCTTGCGTAAAACACAATAGCTGGAGGAACTCAGTGGGTCAGGCAGCATTTAAAAGTTTAGATTAAAGGTGCAGCGCAGATAAAAAGGTCCTTCGGTTCACCGAGTCCGCGCTGACCTGCGATCCCCGCACACTAACACTATCCTGCCCACATTGGGGACAATTTACAATTCATTCCAAAGCCGAATGACACCGTAGAAACTTAGACAATAGGTGCAGGAGTAGGCCATTCGAGCCTGCACCGCCATTCAATTTGATCGTGGCTGATCATCCAACTCAGTGTCCTGTACCTGCCTTCTCTCCATACCCCCTGACCCCTTTAGCCACAAGGGCCACATCTAACTCCCTCTTAAATATAGCCAATGAACTGGCCTCAACTACCTTCTGTGGCAGAGAATTCCACACATTCACCACTCTCTGTGTGAAAAATGATTTTCTCATCTCGGTCCTAAAAGACTTCCCCCTTATCCTTAAACTGTGTGACCCCTTGTCCTGGACCTCCCCAACATCGGGAACAATCTTCCTGCATCTAGCCTGTCCAACGCCTTCAGAATTTTGTAAGTTTCTATAAGATCCCCCCTTAATCTTCTGAATTCTAAATTATCCTACAAACCTGTATGTTTGTGGAGTGTGGGAGGAAAGCAAAGCACCCGGAGAAATCCCTATGACAAATGGGATGAGTTTAGTTGAGTTCAGTTTAGAGGTACAGCACGGAAACAGGCCCTTCGGCCCACGGCGACCAGCGGTCCCCGCGATAACACTCTCCGACACCCACTAGGGGGCAATGTGTTACATTTATACCAAACCAATTAACCTACAAACCTGTACGCCTTTGGAGTGCGGGAGGAAACCGGAGATCTCGGAGAAAAACGTACAAACTCCGTACAGACAGCACCCGTAGTTGGGATCAAACCCGGGTCTCTGGCGTTGTGAGGTGGCAGCCCCACCCGCTGCTCCACCGTGCCCCCTCCCCCAATAAATGTATCAGTCCACAACCTAATTCTCATACCACACACCTACACAAGCTCAAACAAGTTACACACGTGCACAACAGGTATTACAAAGTAAACCATGTTACAGCTTTGAAGCATTAAAGGCCTGTCCCACTGGACGATTTTTTTGGCGACCGCTGGCATAATTGACTGGCATATCAGGTCACCGAAACATTTGCGGCGTGATGGCGTATTTGGCGCGCGGTGTTTGTTCAAGCGTCGCAACATTTTTTTTGTCGCCGCCGGATTTTGAATGCTCTAGCGACCCTCATATGATGCCGGCAGCAGCCGAAAAAATATTGCCAAGTGGGACAGGCGAGTTACAGGCAACCTTCAGAGTTACAAAGAAAAAATTGCACTGTCCACCATGGCAGAACGTCTGGAGAACAGGAAGAGGTGAAATTTTGGTTTGGGACCCTTCTTCAGAAATTGATAAGATTGAAAATACTAGGCTTGTATTCACTGGAGTTTTGATCTCCTAATTTGGGGAAGGACATCCTTGTGATTGAGGCAGTGCAGCGTAGGTTCACGAGTTTGATCCCTGGGATGGCGAGACTGTCATATGAGGAAAGATTGAAAAGACTGGGCTTGTATTCACTGGAGATTAGAAGGATGAGGGGAAGGGATCTTATAGAAACATATAAAATGATAAAAGGACTGGACAAGCTAGATGCAGGAAAAATGTTCCCAATGTTGGGCGAGTCCAGAACCAGGGGCCACAGTCTTAGAATAAAGGGGAGGTCGTTTAAGACTGAGGTGAGAAAAAACGTTTTCACCCAGAGAGTTGTGAATTTGTGGAATTCCCTGCCACAGAGGGCAGTGGAGGCCAAATCACTGGATGGATTTAAGAGAGGGTTAGATAGAGCTCTCGGGGCTAGTGGAGTCAAGGGATATGGGGAGAAGGCAGGCACGGGTTATTGATCGGGGACGATCAGCCATGATGACAATGAATGGCGGTGCTGGCTCGAAGGGCCGAATGGCCTCCTCCTGCACCTATTTTCTATGTTTCTATGATTGTAGTGAAGGGTGAGGGTTGGGGTGGGGGGGGGGGGGGGGGTGGGGGTGAATGCTGGAAGAGGAGAGAGGGCAGGACGAAACCTGGCGAGTGATAGGTGGATACAGGTGTGGGGGGAGATGAGGAGGTGGATACAGTTGAGGGGAGGTTTTGAGCAGGTGGCTGGACAAGGTCAAAGATGACAAGACAACACTGTGAGATAAGGATATAGGTGAATGAAATGCGCAGGTGATGCTGGCATTTTTAGAGGTGCAGCTTGTAAACAGGCCCTTCGGCCCACCGAGTCCGCACTGACCAGTGATCCCCGCACATTAACACTACCCTACACACACTAGGGACAATTTGCACTTATACCGAGTAATACAAACCGGAGCCAATTAACCAGCAAACCTGCACGTCTTTGGAGTGTGGGAGGAAACCGATGATCTCGGAGAAAACCCACGCAGGTCACGGGGAGAAGTAGTCGGGAACGAACCCGCAAGCGCTGCAAGGCAGCAACTCTACCGCTGCACCACCGTGCCCAATAAAGCAACATTTAAGAAACATTTGGGCAGGTATATTTAGTTTAGAGATACAGCGCGGAAACAGGCCCTTTCGGCCCACCAGGTCCGCGCCGACCAGCGACCCCCGCAACTTTAACATTTACTTTAACTTTAACATTTACCAAGCCAATTAACCTACAAACCTGGACGTCTCTGGAGTGTGGGAGGAAACCGAAGATCTCGGAGAAAACCCACGCAGGTCACTGGTTGGCACGGACTCCTTCGGCCCAACTTGCCCGCACCGGCCAACAATGTCCCAGCTACACTAGTCCCACCTGCCTGCGCTTGGTCCATATCCCTCCAAATCTGTCTTATCCATGTACCTGTCCAACTGTTTCTTAAACATTGGGATAGTCCCAGCCTCAACTACCTCCTCTGGCAGCTCGTTCCATACACCCACCACCGTCTCTAATTCCTATTAAACCTTTTCCCCTTCACCTTGAACCGATGTCCTCTGGTCCTCGATTCCCCTACTCTGGGCAAGAGACTCTGTGCATCTACCCAATCTATTCCTCTCATGAATTTATACACCTCTATAATCATGCTACATCTTGGCAGGACAAACCAAACTAGGACGTACATGGTAAATGGTAGGGAATTGAGGAATGCTGTGGAACAGAGGGATCTAGGAATAACTGTGCATAGTTCCCTGAAGGTGGAATCGCATGTAGATAGGGTGGTAAAGAAAGCTTTTGGTGTGCTGGCCTTTATAAATCAGAGCATTGAATATAGGAGTAGGGAAGTAATGTTAAAATTGTACAAGGCATTGGTGAGACCAATTCTGGAGTATGGTGTACAATTTTGGTCGCCTAATTATAGGAAGGATGTCAACAAAATAGAGAGAGTACAGAGGAGATTTACTAGAATGTTGCCTGGGTTCCAGCAACTAAGTTACAGAGAAAGGTTGAACAAGTTAGGTCTTTATTCTTTGGAACGCAGAAGGTTAAGGGGGGACTTGATTTGAGGTCTTTAAAATGATGAAAGGGATAGACAGAGTTGACGTGGATAAGCTTTTCCCATTGAGGGTAGGGAAGATTCAAACAAGAGGGCATGACATGGGAATTAAGGGACAGAAGTTTAGGGGTAACATGAGGGGGAACTTCTTTACTCAGAGTGTGGTGGCTGTGTGGAATGATCTTCCAGCAGAAGTGGTGGAGGCAGGATCGATTTTAACATTTAAAAGTAAAGTGGATAGGTATATGGACGGGAAGGGAATGGAGGGGTATGGTCTGAGTGCAGGTAGATGGGACTAGGGGAAAATAAATGGTCGGCACGGACTGGAAGGGCCGAGAGGGCCTGTTTCCGTGCTGTAATTGTTATATGATTATAAGATCTCATCCTCCTGCGCTCCGAGGAATAGAGTTCCAGTCTACTCAACCTCTCCCTGTAGCTCACACCCTCTAGTCCGGGAAACATCCTCGGAAACTTTCTCTGAACCCTTTCAAGCTTGACCATATCTCTCCTATAACACGGTGCCCAGAACTGAACAGTCTGGTGTCTGGAGTCAATGCTAGGTTAATGTCGCCATCTAGTGATGAGCAGTGAAACATAGAAAATGTAGACATAGAAACATAGAAAATCTAACTGAAACTTGAACTCTGGATTATACTTCAAAACCTTCGAACCCATCTCCAATGATGTATTATTAGTAAATCATTCCATTTTTTAAAAAAAATCTTGACATTTTTTTTTCTTTCTATCTTTCTATCTATAGCAGAATGAATTCTCAATTGATAATATTAATATATATGATTGATACACATGAAATGTTTTCACCATAATATATATGTGTTTGCTTCTAATAAAAAAATATTTTTCAAAAAACACAAAAAAACATAGAAAATAGGTGCAGGAGGAGGCCATTCGGCCCGTCGAGCCAACAGCACAAAGCTGAGCAGAAGACCAAAGTGCTGCAGGAACTCAGCAGATCAGGCAGCATCTATGGTGGAACGTACAGACATCGGTCAAGCATTGCCCCAACAGAGCCTAGAGGACCACAATTTGAACATTATAACCATATAACAATTACAGCACGGAAACAGGCCCTCTTGGCCCTTCCAGTCCGTGCCGACCATTTATTTTCCCCTAGTCCCATCTACCTGCACTCAGACCATACCCCTCCATTCCCTTCCTGTCCATATACCTATCCACTTTACTTTTAAATGTTAAAATCGATCCTGCCTCCACCACTTCTGCTGGAAGATCATTCCACACAGCCACCACTCTCTGAGTAAAGAAGTTCCCCCTCATGTTACCCCTAAACTTCTGTCCCTTAATTCCCATGTCATGCCCTCTTGTTTGAATCTTCCCTACCCTCAATGGAAAAAGCTTATCCACGTCTATCCCTTTCATCATTTTAAAGACCTCAATCAAGTCCCCCCCTAACCTTCTGCGCTCCAAAGAATAAAGACCTAACTTGTTCAACCTTTCTCTGTAACTTAGTTGCTGGAACCCAGGCAACATTCTAGAAAATCTCCTCTGTACTCTCTCTATTTTGTTGACATCCTTCCTATAATTAGGCGACCATAATTGTACACCATACTCCAGAATTGGTCTCACCAACGCCTTGTACAATTTTAACATTACTTCCCTACTCCTATATTCAATGCTCTGATTTATAAAGGCCAGCACACCAAAAGCTTTCTTTACCACCCTATCTACATGCGATTCCACCTTCAAGGAACTATGCACAGTTATTCCTAGATCCCTCTGTTCCACAGCATTCCTCAATTCCCTACCATTTACCATGTACGTCCTATTTTGATCTGTCCTGCCAAGATGTAGCACCTCACACTTATCAGCATTAAACTCCATCTGCCATCTTTCAGCCCACTCTTCCAAATGGCCCAAATCTCTCTGTAGACTTTGAAAATCTACTTCATTATCCACAGCACCACCTATCTTAGTATCATCTGCATACTTACTTATCCAATTTTCCACCCCATCGTCTAGATCATTGATGTACATGACAAACAACAGTGGACCCAATACAGATCCCTGAGGCACCCCACTGGTCACCGGCTTCCAACCTGACAAACATCCACCCACCATTACTCTCTAGCATCTCCCATTCAGCCACTGTTGAATCCATCTTGCTACTCCGCCATTAACACCCAAAGATTAAACCTTCTTAACCAACCTTCCATGGGGAACCTTGTCAAAGGCCTTACTGAAATCCATATAGACAACATCCACTGCTTTTTCCCAATTTCATCAATTTCCCTTGTAACCTCTTCAAAAAATTCAGGAAGGTTTGTCAAACATGACCTTCCAGGCACAAATCCTGGAATTATTACTGCTCAACAAAGTTGAATATTTCTAGTCATTGAATAAAAGCATTAACTTTTTGCCCTGCACACAATAAAAAGCTTTGCTTGCGTGTTATGGAGTGGAATCATACCTTAAGCCCCCTTCGGTCGTGGCTGACCATGGGTGTCTCCAGGGTCCTATTCCTTATATGGAGGACGCCTGTGCGTGACTTTGTTTAACGTGGGGAGACTGGTGCACAGACGGCCACCCCCCACGGTCCTTGACAGATCTGGGTCAGGATCCAGTGGAATGGAGTCCAAGACGACCGGAGACCCTTTTCTGCTGCAGCCTTCATCCATCTGCCTTCCCAGCCGTTGTGACGCTCCACTAAGGTCAGCCATCGTCCTCCGCCTGTTCCACCGTCGAGGTCTTGGTCGGATCGCTCTTTGTCAGGGACCTCCCCCTCGACCTTACCGCCATGGGTGGCCCTACCAGGAGCGTAGCTCCCGACGGTATCGCTCTCAGGATCTCAGGACCACACGAGCTTCTCCACCACGACAAGGTGACAATCCTCGGAGAAGCGATTCATAGATGAGAATAATCAAGTTGTACACATGTACGTAGGAAGGAACTACAGACCTCAGTTCAGTTTATTGTCACGTATAGCGAGGTAGAGTGAAAAGCTTTTGTTGCGTGCTAACCAGTCAGCGGAAAGACAATACATGATTACATTCGAATCATTCACAGTGTACAGACACATGGTAAAGGGAATTATGTGAATAATGTTTAGTGCAAGATAAAGTCCATAAAATTCCGATTAAAGATAGTCCAATGAGGTAGATAGTAGTTCAGCACCGCTCTCTGGTTGTGGTAGGATGGTTCAGTTGCCCGATAACAGCTGGGAAGAAACTGGCCCTGAATCTGGAGGTGTACGTTTTCACACCTCTGTACCATTTAAAGATAGCAAGATAGCGGAGTCAGGGGATATGGGGAGAAGGCAGGAACGGGGTACTGGTTGGGGACGATCAGCCATGATCACATTGAATGGCGGTGCTGGCTCGAAGGGCCGAATGGCCTACTCCTGCACCTATTGTCAATTGTGTTCCTGATGGCAGAGGGGAGAAGAGGGAGTGACCACTGCTTCACACCGAAGATGGACGCAAAGTGCTGGAGTAACTCAGCGGGTCATTCAATCTAGGTACCAGGATTAGGCCATTCGGCCCATCAAGTCTTCTCCGCCATTCAATTATGGCTGATCTGCAATGAAACCTGGGTGTCCTTGTACATCAGTCACTGAAAGTAAGCATGCAGGTACAGCAGCCATGATCATATTGAATGGCGGTGCTAGCTCGAGGGTCCGAATAGCCTACTCTTGCACCAACGCTCTATCTATCTTTACCCCCATTCTCCTGCCTTCCGCCCATAACCCCTAACACCCGTACCAATCGAGAATCTGTCAATCTCAGTCTTAATAATATCCATTGTCTTGGCCTCCACAGCCGTCTGTGGCAATGAATTGCACAGATTCACCACCCTCTGACTGAAGGATTTAATATCACCCATGACATCTCTCCAGACATGTTGCCCGTCCCGCTGAGCTACTCCAGCTTTTTGTGTCTATCTGGAAGGAATTTCTCCTCATCTCCTTCCTAAAGATATGTACTTTTATTCTGAGCCTATGGCCCTCTGGTCCTAGACTCTCCCACTAGTGGAAACATCCTCTCCACATCCGCTCTATCCAGGCCTTTCACTATTCAAGAGTCAAGAGAGCTTATTGTCATGTATCCCAGATCCCAGAACAATGAAATTCTTACTTCATAATTCTTACTTAAGGCAGTGAAGAAAGCGAATGGTATGTTAGCTTTCATAGCAAAAGGATTTGAGTATAGCAGCAGGGAGGTTCTACTTCAGTTGTACAGGGTCTTGGTGAGACCACACCTGGAGTATTGCGTACAGTTCTGGTCTCCAAATCTGAGGAAGGACATTATTGCCACAGAGGGAGTGCAGAGAAGGTTCACCAGACTGATTCCTGGGATGTCAGGACTGTCTTATGAACAAAGACTGCATAGACTCGGTTTTCCTCTCTAGAATTTAGGAGATTGAGGGGGGATCTTATAGAAACTTACAAAATTCTTAAAGGGTTGGACAGGCTAGATGCAGGAAGATTGTTCCCGATGTTGGGGAGGTCCAGGACAAGGGGTCACAGCTTAAGGATAAGGGGGAAATCCTTTAGGACCGAGATGAGAAGGACTTTTTTCACCCAGAGAGTGGTGGGTCTCTGGAACTCTCTGCCACAGAGGGCAGTTGAGGCCAGTTCATTGGCTATATTTAAGAGGGAGTTAGATGTGGCCCTTGTGGCTAAGGGGATCAGAGGGTATGGAGAGAAGGCAGGTACGGGATACTGAGTTGGATGATCAGCCATGATCATATTGAATGGCGGTGCAGGCTCGAAGGGCCGAATGGCCTACTCCTGCACCTAATTTCTATGTTTCTATGTTACTTGCTGCAGCACAACAGAATATGTAAACATAGTGCACTGGTAGTACTTAAAGCACACGGTATTGGGGGTTCAGTATTGATGTGGATAGAGAACTGGCTGGCAGACAGGAAGCAAAGGGTAGGAGTAAACGGGTCCTTTTCACAATGGCAGGCAGTGCTAGTGGGGTACCGCAAGGCTCAGTGCTGGGACCCCAGCTATTTACAACATATATTAATGATCTGGATGAGGGAATTAAATGCAACATCTCCAAGTTTGCGGATGACACGAAGCTGGGGGCCAGTGTTAGCTGTGAGGAGGATGCTAGGAGGCTGCAAGGTGACTTCGATAGGCTGGGTGAGTGGGTAAATGAATGGCAGATGCAGTATAATGTGGATAAATGTGAGGTTATCCACTTTGGCGGCAAAAACAGGACGGTAGATTATTATCTGAATGGTGGCCGATTAGGAAAAGGGGAGATGCAACGAGACCTGGGTGTCATGGTACACCAGTCATTGAAAGTAGGCATGTAGGTGCAGCAGGCAGTGAAGAAAGCAAATGGTATGTTGGCATTCATAGCGAAAGGATTTGAGTACAAGAACAGGGAGGTTCTACTGCAGTTGTACAGGGTCTTGGTGAGGCCACACCTGGAGTATTGCATACAGTTTTGGTCTCCTAATCTGAGGAAAGACATTCTTGCCATAGAGGGAGTACAGAGAAGGTTCACCAGACTGATTCCTGGGATGGCAGGACTTTCATATGAAGAAAGACTGGATAGACTCGGCTTGTACTCGCTGGAATATAGGAGATTGAGGGGGGATCTTATAGCGACTTACAAAATTCTTAAGGGGTTGGACAGGCTAGATACAGGAAAATTGTTCCCGATGTTGAGGAACTCCAGAACAAGGGGTCACAGTTTAAGGATAAGGGGGAAGTCTTTTAGGACCGAGATGAGAAGATCTTTTTTCACACAGAGAGTGGTGAGTCTGTGGACTTCTCTGCCACAGAGGGTAGTTGAGGCCAGTTCATTGGCTATATTTAAGAGGGAGCTAGATGTGGCCCTTGTGGCTAAAGGGATCAGGGGGTATGGAGAGAAGGCAGGAACGGGATACTGAGTTGGATGATCAGCCATGAACATATTGAATGGTGGTGCAGGCCCGAAGGGCCGAATGGCCTATTCCTGCACCTATTATCTATGTTTCTATGATACTATTTGGTAAATCCCCCCCCACCATCCTTCTAAACTCCAGCGAATACAGGCCCAGTGCCGTCAAACCCTCATCATATGGTAACCAGCTCATGCCTGGAATAATTCTCGTAAACCTCCTCTGGACCCTCTCCAGAGCCGGCACATCCTTCCTCCGATATGTGACCCAAAATAGACAATAGGTGCAAGAGTAGGCCATTTGGCCCTTCGAGCCAGCACCGCCATTCAATGTGACCACGGCTGATCATCCCCAATCAGTGCCCTGTTCCTGCCTTCTCCCCATATCCCCTGACTCCGCTGTCTTCAAGAGCCCTCTCTCTTGAAAGTATTCAGACAACCGGCCTCCGCCACCCTCCGAGGCAGAGAATTCCACAGACTCACAACTCCGTGTGTGAAAAAGTGTTTCCTCATCTCCGTTCTAAATGGTTTACAAATTATTCTTAAGCTGTACATGGATAGGATCCTGTACATGTGCATGGATAAAAATTGTCCCTATTGTGTGTAGGGTAGTGTTGATGTGTGGGGGTCGCTGGTCGGTGCGGACTCGGTGGGTCATAGGCCCTGGTACCGCGCTGTGTCCCTAAACTAAACTAACGCTATCCACCTATCATATAACCATATAACAATTACAGCACGGAAACAGGCCATCCCGGCCCTTCCAGTCCGTGCCGAACAACTTTTTTCCCTTAGTCCCACCTGCCTGCACTCATACCATAACCCTCCATACCCTTCTCATCCATATGCCGATCCAATTTATTTTTAAATGATACCAACGAACCTGCCGCCACCACTTCCACTGGAAGCTCATTCCACACCGCTACCACTCTCTGAGTAAAGAAGTTCCCCCTCATGTTACCCCTAAACCTCTGTCCCTTAATTCTAAAGTCATGTCCTCTTGTTTGAATCTTCCCTATTCTCAAAGGGAAAAGCTTATCCACGTCAACTCTGTCTATCCCTTTCATCATTTTAAAGACCTCAATCAAGTCCCCCTTAACCTTCTGCGCTCCAGAGAATAAAGACCTAACTTATTCAACCTATCTCTGTAACTTAGCTGTTGAAACCCAGGCAACATTCTAGTAAATCTCCTCTGTACCCTCTCTATTTTGTTGACATCCTTCCTATAATTGGGCGACCAAAATTGTACACCATACTCCAGATTTGGTCTCACCAATGCCTTGTACAATTTTAACATTACATCCCAGCTTCTATACTCAATGCTCTGATTTATAAAGGCTAGCATACCAAAAGCTTTCTTTACCACCCTATCTATATGAGATTCCACCTTCAAGGAACTATGCACGGTTATTCCCAGATCCCTCTGCTCAACTGTATTCTTCAATTCCCTACCATTTACCATGTATCATTAGACGTTAGGAATACAGCACAGAAACAGGACCTTTGCCCCACCGAGTCCACTCCGACCCGCGATCACCCTGTATACTCGCACCATCCCACACACGCGCGGGACAGTTTACAATTTTTACCGCATCCAATTAACCTACAAACCTGCACATCTTCGGAGCGTGGGAGGAACCCGGCGCTCCCGGAGAAAACCCACGCGGGTCACGGGGAGAACGCACAAACTCCGTACAGACAGCGCCCGTAGTCAGGATGGAACCCGGGTCTCCGGCACTGTGAGGCAGCAACTCTACCATCCTTTCTTCCAGCTTTCTCCCCCCCAACTCCGATGCTGCGAGTCTGCGGAATTCTCTGCCTCGTGGAGGCCGGTTCTCTGGACACTTGCAAGAGAGAGCTAGACAGAGCTGTTAGAGATAGCAGAGTCAAGGGACATGGGGAGGAGGCAGGAACGGGTACTGATTAACCATATAACAATTACAGCACGGAAACAGGCCTTCTCGGCCCTTCCAGTCTGTGCCGACCATTTATTTTCCCCTAGTCCCATCTACCTGCACTCAGACAACACCCCTCCATTCCCTTCCCGTCCATATACCTATCCACTTTAGTTTTAAATGTTAAAATTGATCCTGCCTCCACCACTTTTGCAGGAAGCTCATTCCACACAGCCACCACTTTCTGAGTAAAGAAGTTCCCCCTCATGTTACCCCTAAACTTCTGTCCCTTAATTCTCATGTCATGCCCTCTTGTTTGAATCTTCCCTACCCTCAATGGGAAAAGCTTATCCACGTCAACTCTGTCTATCCCTTTCATCATTTTAAAGACCTCAATCAAGTCCCCCCTTAACCTTCTGCGCTCCAAGGAATAAAGACCTAACTTGTTCAACCTTTCTCTGTAACTTAGTTGCTGGAACCCAGGCAACATTCTAGTAAATCTCCTCTGTACTCTCTCTATTTTGTTGACTGCGGATTGTAGATGATTAAACGACAAAGGACATCTATTGTCACCTACACCAATTGGTGCAGTGACATTTGACTTGCCATTTGCAGCACACCAATAAAAATGTAACACAACTTTAAAGAATTTAACACCACGCATAAAAACATCCCCCCACAATGGTTCCCACTGTGAGGGAAGGCAGCAAAGTCCAGTCCTCTTCCTCTTGGGCACCCGTGGTCGGGGCCTATTGAGGCCTCTGCAGTTGCCATGACGATGGCCCTCTTGCCGGATGATGGAGCTCCGGCGTCGGGAGAACACTCTCAGCGGCTCGGAGAGTTTGGAACGGCCGCCTGCTCCCCGTAGACCGCGGCTCCCGAAGTCCGCAGGCCGTGCTGGCCGGATTTCCGACACTGGCGATCTCGGCGAGAGATCCCAGGCTCCGCGGTGTTTAAAGTCAGCGCCGCCCGCAACGACAGCTCCGCGATGTTGGAGTCGGCGGTCTCAACACTCCGGACCTTACCGCACGGCGACCCGGGTAACGCATCGCCCGCTCCGCGATGGTGCTTCAGCACTCCGCCGGTCCCGGCAGGAATCGCCGCTGGTCGGCCGTGAGGACGGGGCGAAATTACGGCTCGGAGGAAAGTCGCATATCTGACCAGGTAGGGACTGAGAAATACAGTTTCCCCCTTCTCCCCCCTCCCACATAAAATGACTAGAAGATCTCCAAGACAAAACACACAAAACATTAAAAAAAAGGTTGAAAGGACGAACAGCTGCAGGCAGGGCAGCCATACTCGACAGCGCCCCAACTCGGATCAGCCATGATCACATTGAATGGCGGTGCTGGTTCGAGGAGCTGAATGGCCTATTCCTGCACCTATTGTCTATTGACTAGTCTAAAGGGTCCTGACCCAAATCATCACTTATCTATATATTCTCCAGAGATGCTACCTGACAAACTGAGTTTCCACACTAATTGAGTTATCAGTCGGGTTTTTGCCCGTGATCAGGATGTAATGATACCGTTGGACAAGACATTGGCAAGGGCGCATTTGAGGTACAGCGTTCAGTTTTGGTCACCCTGCTATGGGAAGGAAGACAAAACAATGCTGGAGAAACTCAGCGGGTGAGGCAGCATCTATGTAGAGTAGGAATAGGTGACGTTTCGGGTCGAGGCCCTTCTTCAGACTGATGTGGAGGTGGGGGGGGGGGGGCGGGAAGAAGAAAGGGAAGAAGGGCTGCGGGAGAGCTGGGAAGGGGAGGGGAAGGAGGGAGAAAGCAGGGACTACCTGAAATTGGAGAAGTCAATGTTCATACCGCTGGGGTGTAAACTACCCGAGCGAAATATGAGGTGCTGCTCCTCCAATTTGCGGTGGGACTCACTCTGGACACGGAGGAGGCCCTGGACAGAAAGGTCGGATTGGGAATGGGAGGGGGAGTTGAAGTGCGGAGCCACCAGGAGATCAGGTTGGTTAATGCGGACGTGACTAAGCTGGAAAGAGTGCTGAGGTTCACAAGGATGTTGCCAGGACTCGAGAGCCTGAGCTATAGGGAGAGGTTGGGCAGGGAGGACTTTATTCCTTGGAGTGCAGGAGGATGAGGGGTGATCTTATTGAGGTGCACAAAATCATGAGGAGAATAGATAGAGTGAATGTTCAGAGTCTTTCATCCAGGATAGTTGAATCAAAGGCCAGAGAGCATAGGTTTAAGGTGAGAGGGCTAAGATTTAATAGGAACCAGAGGGGTACCTTTTTTGCACAAAGTGTAGTGGTGTTAGTAGCATAGAATCATAGAAACATGGAAAATAGGTGCAAGAGTAGGCCATTCGGCCCCTCGAGCCTGCACCGCCATTCAATATGATCATGGCAGAAAAGGATACAGGAGGCGAGGAGGAATTTCTTCAGTCAGAGGGTGGTGAATCTGTGGAATTAATTGCCACAGAAGACTGTGGAGGCCAAGTCAATGGATATTTATGGCAGAGATAGATTAGTACGGGTGTCAGGGGTTATGGGGAGAAGGCTGGAGAATGGGGTTAGGAGGGAGAGATAGATCAGACATGATTGAATGGCAGAGTAGACTTGATTGGCTAAATGATTCTACTACCACTTATGAACGTATGACATGGGCCAAACGCAGGCAGGTGGGACTCGTGTAAATGGGACCTGTTGGCATAGAAACATAGAAAATAGTTGCAGGAGTAGGCTCTTGGGCCCTTCGAGCCAGCACCGCCATTCAATGGATATGATCCAAAATCAGTACCCCGTTCCTGCTTTCTCCCCGTATCCCGTGATTCAGTTAGCCCCAAGAGCTAAATCTAACTCTCACTTGAAATCATCCAGTGAATTGGCCTCCGCTGCCATCTGTGGCAGAGAATTCCACAGACTCACAACTCTCTGGGTGGAAAGGTTTTTCCTCATCTCAGTCCTAAATGGCCTACCCCTTATTCGTAAATCTGCAAATCTCCTATTCTTAAATCTGCAACTCCAAATCTGGAGCATGGTGTACAATTTTGGTCGCCCAATTATAGGAAGGATGTCAACAAAATAGAGAGGGTACAGAGGAGATTTACTAGAATGTTGCCTGGGTTTCAACAGCTAAGTTACAGAGATAGGTTGAATAAGTTAGGTCTTTATTCTCTGGAGCCCAGAAGGTTAAGGGGGGACTTGATAGAGGTCTTTAAAATGATGAGAGGGATAGACAGAGTTGATGTGGACAAGCTTTTCCCTTTGAGAATAGGGAAGATTCAAACAAGAGGACATAACTTTAGAATTAATGGACAGAAGTTTAGGGGTAACATGAGGGGGAACTTCTGTACTCAGAGAGTGGTAGCGGTGTGGAATGAGCTTCCAGTGGAAGTGGTGGCGGCAGGTTCGTTGGTATCATTTAAAAATAAATTGGATAGACATATGGATGAGAAGGGTATGGAGGGTTATGGTATGAGTGCAGGCAGGTGGGACTAAGGGAAAAAAGTTGTTCGGCACGGACTTGAAGGGCCGAGATGGCCTGTTTCCGTGCTGTAATTGTTATATGGTTATATGGTTATACTTGGGCCAAAGGGGCCTGTTTACACGTTGCATCACTCCGACTCTAGCAGAGTCTATTTAGGATGAATGCCTGCAATTAGGGATAGGGGACAAATGGTGGTTCTACTAAACACCGCCCAGATCCTGAACGTTTTTGCTATTTTGTTTTTAGCTTTGGGAGACACATTGCGGAAACAGGCCCTTCGGCCCACCGACCTCCCATTCACTCCAGTTCTATCCCGCACACGAGGGTCAATTAAATTCCAAACCTGCACGTCTTTGGAGCGCGGGAAGGAAAACGGAGATCCCGGAGACGACCCACGCAGGTCACGGGGAGAACGTGCAAACTCCGTACAGGCAGCCCCCCGCAGTCAAGATCGAACCCGGGTCTCTGGCGCTGTGAGGCAGCAACTCTACCGCTGCACCACCTTCATAAGGTCATAGGTTATAGGAGCAGAATTAGGCCATTCGGCCCATCGCGTCTACTCCGCCATTCAATCTTGACTGATCTACCTCTCCCTCCTAACCTTATTCTCCTGCCTTCTCCCCATAAGCCCTGACACCCATACTAATGAAGAATCTATCTGTCTCTTTTGCCTTAAATATATACACTGACTTGGCCTCCACAGCCTTCAATAGACAATATGTGCAGGAGTAGGCCATTCGGCCCTTCAAACCAGCACCGCTATTCAATGTGAGCATGGCTGATCATCCCCAATCAGCACCCCGTTCCTGCCTTCTCCCCATATCCCCTGACTCCGCTATCTTTAAGAGCCCTATCTAGCTCTCTCTTGAAAGCATCCTGAGAACCGGCCTCCACCGCCCTCTGAGGCAGAGAATGCCACAGACTCACCACTCTCTGGGTGAGAAAGTATTTCCTCGTCTCCGTTCTAAATGGCTTACCCCTTATTCTTAAACTGTGTGGCCCCTGGTTCTGGACTCCCCCAACATCGGGAACATGTTTCCTGCCTCTTGCATGTCCAAACCCTTAACAATCTTATATGTTTCAATGAGATCCCCTCTTTGTGGCTAAGAATTCTTGCCACCTGCCATGCACAGAAACACAGTCCGGATGTTACACAAAAAGCTGGAGAAACTCAGCGGGTGCAGCTGCATCTAAGGAGCGAAGGAGATAGGCGACGTTTCGGATCGAGATGCTGCTGCACCCGCTGAGTTTCTCCAGCTTTTTGTGTAACCCTCGATTCTCCAGCATCTGCAGTTCCTTCTTTAACACAGACCGGATGGTTGTGCCCACTTCACTTCACTTTCCTGCCGTTGGTCTGTGCAATCAGTACAGATCGCTCCTCTTTTCCCTCACCAAGGGTGAAACTTCTTAAAAAGGTCAGAATGCAACCATATTTTGTTTCTGTTTTAATTAGATAGGCTTGGCTTCACCACTTCCGAGGTTTGTCGGCAAAAGTATGTTCTCAGCTGCCACCGCCACCACCACACACAGTCTGATAAACTTTATAATATTTGCATTCGCCCCGCCTGGGTGAACGTGTCAGTCTTCCTCCCGCAAATCTGGATCTGCTCCCGAGCCCTCCTCCCGCTCGGAGGGCGGGAGAGGCTCCCCTGTGTCTGTCGCCTTTCCCGAATCCGGGAACGTCGCCCGTTCCTGGCTGGCCATCACCGGCTCGCTTGAGCGGGCGTCCATTTTGTTTTCCGCCAGGGGCCCGGGGACGAGGCCTAGCGCCTCCGGTGAAGCCTCCTGGTCGTCTGGGCCCTCTTTCCCAGCCGGCACTCCGTCTTCCGGCGACAGAACTGCTCCCGAATCTGCCGCCGGTCGCTCCGGCTCTGGAGCGGGAGACTCGAGAGGCTTCGGGCCTAGCCGGTCTGGCCTGTCGCTGTCCACGACGCCCTCGCCCGATCCCTCGGCCTCCGGTTGTCCGTCTGGGGCGCCAGCGGTTGCCGCGGCGACCCCTTCGGCCTGGGTCTCCTCTCTGGGGGTCTGAGGGCAGTCCGGCAGAGGGGGGGGTGGCTTTATCAGCTGGTGGCACATGGGGCAGGTCTTCTGCACGTACAGCCAGCGACGGAGGCAGGACGAGTGGTAGTAATGGCCGCATAAAGTCACCACAGCCGTCTTCATCACCTGAGGGGGAAAATACCAACGTTAAAAAAAAAACTGGACCAGATCGATCGATCGACTGAGAGAAACAGTAAGAAAACAGCCCCTCAAACCCACCCTGGGATACACACCAACCCATCCACCCCCATCATGAGAGGAATAGATCGGGAGAGTCTCTTGCCCATAGTAGACAAATCAAGGGTCAGAGGACATTGGTTCAAGGTGAAGGGGAAAAGATTCAATAGGAATCTGAGGTGTAACCTCTTCACACAAAGGGTGGTGGGCGTATGGAACGAGTTGCCAGAGCAGGTAGTTGAGGCTGGGGCTATCCCAACGTTTAAGAAACAGGTACATGGATACGACCGGTTTGTGTTCGGCACGGACTAGAAGGGTCGAGAAGGCCTGTATCCGTGCTGTAATTGTTATATGGTTTGGGGGGGATATGGGCCAAACGCGGGCAGGTGGGACGAGTGTAGCTGGGACATTGTTGGCCGGTGTGGGCAGGTTGGGCCTGTTTCCACATTGTATCACTCTATGACTCTATCACACTAGTTCCATGCTATCCCCCTTTCACATCCACTCCCAACACACTCGGGGCAATTTACAAATTAACCAACAAACCTCCATGGCTGAGGTGCCCAAGTCATTGGGCATTTTGAAAGTGGAGACTGGCAGGTTTCTGGTTTAGCTTAGAAATAATGAATCTGGGGAATTTAGGGTGAAGAATCTGTAAAATTCTTTCCTGTGGAGTCTGTCAGTGGATATTTCCGTGGCAGAGATAGAGAGATTCTTGAATAGTGCGGGTGTCAGAGGTTGTGGGTAGAAGGCAGGAGAATGGGGTTAGGAGGGAGAGATAGATCAGCCATGATTTTGATGGTGGAGTAGACTTGATGGGCCGAATGGCCTAATTCTCCTCCTATGACCATGGAAACAGGCCTTTCAGCCAACCAAGCATGCGCTGACCATCGATCATTAGACAATAGATAATAGGTGCAGGAGTAGGCTATTCGGCCCTTCAAGGCAGCACCACCATTCAATGTGATCATGGCTGATCATCCACAATCAGTACCCCGTTCCTGCCTTCTCCCCATATCCCCTGACTCCGCTATCTTTAAGAGCCCTATCTAGCTCTCTCTTGAAAGTATCCAGAGAACCGGCCTCCACAGCCCTCTGAGGCAGAGAATTCCACAGACTCACAACTCTCTGTGAGAAAAAGTGTTTCCTCGTCTCTGTTCTAAATGGCTTACCCCTTATTCCTGTGGCCCCTGGTTCTGGACTCCCCCAACATCGGGAACATGTTTCCTGCCTCTAGCGTGTCCAAACCCTTAATAATATTATACGTTTCAATAAGATTCCCTCTCATCCTTCTAAACTCCAGAGTGTACAAGCCCAGCTACTCCAATCTATCAACATATGACAGTCCCGCCATCCCGGGAATTAACCTTGTAAACCTACGCTGCACTCCCTCAATAGCAAGAATGTCTTTCCTCAAATTAGGGGACCAAAACTGAGCACAATACTCCAGGTGTGGTCTCACTAGGGCCCTGTACAACTGCAGAAGGACTCCTATACTCAACTCCTCTTGTTATAAAGGCCAACATGGAGTTTATAAAGGACACTCTGGAGTTTAGAAGGATGAGAGGGGATCTCATTGAAACATATAAGATTGTTAAGGGCTTGGACACACTAGAGGCAGGAAACATGTTCCCGATGTTGGGGGAGTCCAGAACCAGGGCCCACACAGTTTAAGAATAAGGGGTAAGCCATTTAGAACGGAGACGAGGAAACACTTTTTCTCACAGAGAGTTGCGAGTCTGTGGAATTCTCTGCCTCAGAGGGCGGTGGAGGCCGGTTCTCTGGATGCTTTCAAGAGAGAGCTAGATAGGGCTCTTAAAGATAGTGGAGTCAGGGGATATGCAGAGAAGGCAGGAACGGGGTACTAACCATATAACAATTACAGCACGGAAACAGGCCATCTCGGCCCTTCAAATCCGTGCCGAACAACTTTTTTCCCTTAGTCCCACCTGCCTGCACTCATACCATAACCCTCCATACCCTTCTCATCCATATGCCTATCCAATTTATTTTTAAATGATACCAACGAACCTGCCGCCACCACTTCCACTGGAAGCACTGGGTACTGATTGGGGATGATCAGCCATGATCACATTGAATGGCGGTGCTGGCTCGAAGGGGCCAAATGGCCAACTCCTGCACCTGTTGTCTATTGTCTATAACATGCCATTCGCGTTGTTCACTGCCTTTGACTCCAACCCCATTTTCCTGCCCTCTCCCTGCTGCCCAATGCTGACCTGGTAACAGATGGCACAGACGTCACTGTGGTCCAGGATCTGCTGGGGGCTAGCCTGGGGCAGGGCGCTGATCTTCTTGGCTGCCTCCTGCCGCAGGAGGAAGCTGTTCCAACCAGCCCGGGCACGCAGCCAGACGTTGAAGTAGGAGTGGACGATGATGACCGAGGCACCCATCCAGTTCCACTCGCCCAGCAGCGACTCCAGCCCGCCGTAGGCCACCACACACACCGCCACGGCGAACTCCAGCACCCGGCAGCCACTGTTCACATAGTAGATGATGTCCTCCAGGTCCTCAAAGGGCTCCCGACGCACGCTCTCCGCCAGGAAGAGCCCGTAGATGAAGAGGGTGCCCGTCACCTGGAGGGAAGGGGAGGGGAAAAAGAGGCTTCAGTGTCACCATCATAGAGACCCTTCGGCCCAACCCCTCCGTGCTGACCCAAATGCCCATCCAAACTGGATATACCAGAGAGGAGTAGGATGGGGACCCACAGTCCTGTTTATATCAACGGGTCGATGGTTGAAAGGGTCAAGAGCTTCAAATTCCTGGGCGTGCCCATCTGTGAAGATCTTTCCTGGTCCGAGAACACAGGTGCAATTATTAAGAAAGCTCATCAGCGCCTCTACTTCCTGAGAAGATTACGGAGAGTTGGTCTGTCAAGGAGGACTCTCTCTAACTTCTACAGGTGTACAGTAGAGAGCTTGCTGACCGGTTGCATCGTGGCTTGGTTCGGCAACTTGAGCGCCCTGGAGAGGAAAAGACTACAAAAAGTAGTAAACACTGCCCAGTCCATCATCGGCTCTGACCTTCCTTCCATCGAGGGGATTTATCACAGTCGCTGCCTCAAAAAGGCTGGCAGCATCATCAAGGACCCACACCATCCTGGCCACACACTCATCTCCCTGCTACCTTCAGGTAGAAGGTACAGGAGCCTGAAGACTGCAACAACCCGGTTTAGGACTAGCTACTTCCCCACAGCCATCAGGCTATTAAACCCGGCTCGGACAAAACTCTGAACATTAATATCCCTCCATCTGTTATTTGCACTTTATTAATTTATTAATTCATGGGTGTATTTATGTATAGAATTGTGGTCAATGCCTTCTATGTTCTGTTGTGCTATGCAAAGAAAGATTTTCATTGTCCTGTCAGGGACACATGACAATAAACTCTTTTGACTTGTCTTGACTTTGACTTTAATGTGGTCTGGGCCAACCCAAATGTACATCTACACTGGCGATACCAGAGAACAGTACAGCACAGGAACAGGCCCTTCGGCCCAACCCCTCCGTGCCAACCCAATGCCGCTCTATATTGGAGAGACCAGAGACTTTAACATAGAACAGAACAGGAACAGGCCCTTCGGCCCAACCCCTCCGTGCCAACCCAATGCCACTCTTGTTTAGTGTAGTTTAGAGATAGACCACTGAAACAGGCCCTTCGGCCCACCTGGTCCGTGCCGGCCAGCGATCCCGGCACACTAACACTATCCTACACACACCAAGGGCAATTTTACAATTTTATTTTTACAGAAGCCAATTAACCTACAAACCTGCACGTCTTTGGAGTGTGGGGGGGGGGGAGAAACCGATGATCTCGGAGAAAACTCATGTGGGTCAGGGGGAGAACGGACAAACTCCGTACAGACAGCGCCCGAAGTCAGGATCGAACCTGGCCCTTCAGCCCAACCCTGATATGCCAACCCAATTTCAGCCCTTCAGCCCAACCCTGATATGCCAACCCAATTTCACTCTACACTGCAGAGACCTGCGACTTTAACATTGTCCTTGCCAACCCAAATGCCCACCTACTCTGGAGGCACCAGAGACCCCAACATTAGCATAGCTCTTTAGCATAAGTCCACCCTCCACCACCTCCCGTTTAAATTCCACGTGGAATATTTTGGAGGACCAACATCCAAGAACTAACGGCAAATGTTCATCCTAACCTCATACACATTGACGTGGCACAGGAACAGACCTTTCTGCCCAACCCCTCCATGCCGACCCAAAATGCCCAAGTGTGGTGGGCGTATGGAACGAGCTGCCAGAGGGGGGAGTTGAGGCTGTGACTATCCCAACGTTTAAGAAACAGATAGGCAGGTACATGGACAGGACAGGTTTGGAGAGATAGAAACATAGAAAATAGGTGCAGGAGGAGGCCATTCGGCCCTTCGAGCCAGCACCGCCATTCATTGTGATCACGGCTGGTCGTCCCCTATCAATAACCCGTGCCTGCCTTCTCCCCATATCCCTTGACTCCACTAGCCCCTAGAGCTCTATCTAACTCTCTCTTAAATCCATCCAGTGACTTGGCCTCCACTGCCCTCTGTGGCAGGGAATTCCACAAATTCACAACTCTCTGGGTGAAAACCCTTTTTCTCACCTCAGTCTTAAATGACCTCCCCTTTATTCTAAGACTGTGGCCCCTGGTTCTGGACTCGCCCAACATTGGGAACATTTTTCCTGCATCTAGCTTGTCCAGTCCTTTTATAATTTTATATGTTTCTATAAGATTCCCCCCTCATCCTTCTAAACTCCAGTGAATACAAGACTAGTCTTTTCAATCTTTCCTCATATGACAGTCCCGCCATCCCAGGGATCAATCTCGTGAACCTACGCTGCACTGCCTCAATCACAAGGATGTCCTTCCTCAAATCAGGAGACCAAAACTGTACACAATACTCCAGATGTGATCTCACCAGAGCCCAATACATGTTCGGCACAAGCACTAGAGTGGTCATAGCCTCATAATTAAAGGGCTTTCTTTTAGGAAGATGCAGAGAAATTTCCCTAGTCAGAGGGTGGTGAATCTGTGGAATTCTTTGCCACAAACGGCAAAGATAGATAGATAGAACCTGTGGATAGATAGATTCTTGATCAGTATGGGTGTCACAGGTTACAAGGAGAAGGCAGGAGAATGGGGTTAGGAGGGAGAGAGAGATCAGCCATGATTGAATGGCGGAGTAGACGTGATGGGCCGAATGGCCTAACTGTACCCCCATTCCTTATGACCTACACATGTTTTTAGAGTGTGGGAGGAAACCGGAGACCCTGGAGAAAACCCACGCAGGTCACGTGGAGAACGTGCAAACTCTGTAGTCGGGAACGAACCCGGGGCTCTGGCGCTGGCGCTGCATTCAATAGACAATAGGTGCAGGAGTGAGTAGGCCATTCGGCCCTTCAAGCCAGCACCGCCATTCAATGTGATCATGGCTGATCATCCCCAATCAGTACCCCGTTCCTGCCTTCTCCCCATATCCCCTGACTCCGCTATCTTTAAGAGCCCTATCTAGCTCTCTCTTGAAAGTATCCAGAGAACCGGCCTCCACCGCCCTCTGAGGCAGAGAATTCCACAGACTCACCACTCTCTGTGAGAAAAAGTGTTTCCTCGTCTCCATTCTAAATGGCTTACCCCTTATTCTTAAACTGTGTGGCCCCTGGTTCTGGACTCCCCCAACATCGGGAACATGTTTCCTGCCTCTAGCGTGTCCAAACCCTTAATAATCTTGCTGAAGAAGGGTCTCGACCCGAAACGTCGCCTATCTCCTTCACTCCTTAGATGCTGCTGCACCCGCTGAGTTTCTCCAGCTTTTTGTGTAACCCTTAGTAATCTTATATGTTTCAATGAGATTCCCTCTCATCCTTCTAAACTCCAGAGTGTACAAGCCCAGCTGCTCCATTCTCTCAGCATATGACAGTCTTGAACCTTGAATCTTGAGAACTTAAGGGCCTGTCCCACTTTCACGACCTAATTCACGACCTTTTTTACTCGTGGACATTTTTCATCAGGCTAGAAAACACGCCCCGACCTACTTGATGCCACGAGTACCTACGACTACCATCACGACCTACCTACAACCTCTTACGACCTCGTGACGGCCATCCTGCAAGGATGAGTCATGGGCAAACTCGACAGAGGTCATGAATTAGGTGGTGAAAGTGGGACAGGCCCTCTAAGAACCAGCGTAGCCCACGACCCAGGGAAGGAGGTGCTGGTCACCTTGAAGTACGAGATTGATCCCTGGGATGGCGGGACTGTCATACGAGGAAAGATTGAAAAGACTAGGCTTGTATCCATCCCAAGGAATGATCGCAGGACTTTCATGTGAAGAAAGACTGGATAGACTCGGCTAGGGGTTGGACAGGCTAGAACATTGCAGGAACATTGTTCCCGAAGTTGGGGAAGTCCAGGACATGGGGTCACAGTTTAAGGATAAGGGGGAAAATCTTTTAGGACCGAGATGAGAAAAACATTTTTCACACAGAGAGTGGTGAATCTCTGGAATTCTCTGCCATAGAAGGTAGTTGAGGCCAGTTCATTGGCTATATTTAAGAGGGGGTTAGATGTGGCCCTTGTGGCTAAGGGGGTTATGGAGAGAAGGCAGGTAAGGGATACTGAGTTGGATGATCAGCCATGATCATATTGAATGGCGGTGCAGGCTCGAAGGGCCGAATGGCCTACTCCTGCACCTATTGTCTATGTTTCTATTCACTGCAGTTTAGAAGGATGAGGGGATATCTTATAATCTTATATGTTTCAATGAGATCCCCTCTCATCCTTCTAAATTCCAACTCTCATGTGTGGGAAAAGCGTTTCGCTGTAAGGCAGCAACTCCACCGCTGCGCCACCGTGCCGCACTCTAGATTCAGTTTGGGACGGGTCGGGCGTGGTGAACCACCCTCTGCGCGCGCGCGTGCTCCCCACCTGCAGAGACGTCAGCGCACTGCTGGACACGATGATGAGCAGCCAGAAGTCCATCTCAAAGAACTGCGCGATCTTGCAGGCCATGAAACTGGGGAAGAGCAGCAGGAAGAGGCACATGGTGACGGCTCGGAAATGCTTCCACAGGCTCCTGGAAAACACAAACATGGGAGAACAAGGTGAGCGAGGGGGGGGGGGGGGAGAACCAGCAGTCTCGGGACGCTAGGCATTCAGAGCTCACTGAAGGTGGTAGCAGCACACGTCCACAGGCTGGTAAAGAAGGCAATGGGCAGTGCAGGAGTAGGTCATACGGCCCTTCAAGCCAGCACCGCCATTCAATGTGATCACATGTGAAGGCATACGGCATGCATTTCAAGAGATAGTTAGATTTAGCTCGCAGGGTTAGGAAGGTTAGGAAAGGGAGGTCATTTAAGACTGAGGTGAGAAAAAACTTTTTCACCCAGAGAGTTGTGAATTTATGGAATTCCCTGCTACAGAGGGCAGTGGAGGCCAAGTCACTGGATGGATTTAAGAGAGAGTGACATAGAAACATAGAAATTAGGTGCAGGAGTAGGCCATTCGGCCCTTCGAGCCTGCACCGCCATTCAATATGATCATGGCTGATCATCCAACTCAGTATCCCGTACCTGCCTTCTCTCCATACCCTCTGATCCCCTTAGCCACAAGAGCCACATCTAACTCCCACTTAAATATAGCCAATGAACTGGCCTCAACTACCCTCTGTGGCAGAGAGTTCCAGAGACCCACCACTCTCTGTGTGAAAAAAGTCCTTCTCATCTCGGTCCTAAAGGATTTCCCCCTTATCCTTACGCTGTGACCCCTTGTAAAAAAAAATGTTTACATGGGTGCCTGGAACGTGCTGCAGTGGATGGTGGTGGAGGCAGTACGATAGTGGCTTTTAGAAGACTTGGTGGAACATAGAAACGGAGAAACATAGACAATAGGTGCAGGAGTAGGCTATTCGGCCCTTAGAGCCAGCACCGCCATTCAATTTGATCATGGCTCATCATCCAATTCAGTATCCTGTACCTGCCTTCCCTCCATCCACTATTTCTGGGGCTACTTCCTAATGTACTCTGGGATGCAGCCTATCTGGCCCTGGGGATTTATCGGCCTTTAATCCATTCAATTTACCCAACACCACTTCCCTACTAACCTGGATTTCACTCAGTTCCTCCATCTCATTTGACCCCCGGTCCCCTGCTATTTCCGGCAGATTATTTATGCCTTCCTTAGTGACGACAGAACCAAAGTAGTTATTCAATTGGTCTGCCATGTCCTTGTTCTACCCTTGTGAACATGAATGAATGTTGGCCAAGTATACACACATACAAGGAATTTGGCTTGGTGCTGGAACACAATATGGATTATGTACACCGTATAACCATATAACAATTACAGCACGGAAACAGGCCTTCTCGGCCCTTCCGGTCCGTGCCGACCATTTATTTTCCCCTAGTCCCATCTACCCGCACTCAGACCATACCCCTCCATTCCCTTCCCGTCCATATACCTATCCACTTTACTTTTAAATGTTAAATTTGATCCTGCCTCCACCACTTCTGCTGGAAGATCATTCCACACAGCCACCACTCTCTGAGTAAAGAGCGCAGAAGGTTAAGGGGGGACTTAATTGAGGTCTTTAAAATGATGAAAGAGATAGACAGAGTTGACGTGGATAAGCTTTTCCCATTGAGGGTAGGGAAGATTCAAACAAGAGGGCATCACATGAGAATTAAGGGACATGAGAATTAAGGTTTAGGGGTAACATGAGGGGGAACTTCTTTACTCAGAGAGTGGTGGCTGTGTGGAATGATCTTCCAGCAGAAGAGGAGCAACGGCCCGAGCTAGCCCACCCACCTGTTCCTGGAGGCGCCCAGCGCCAGCACGATGGGGTCCGTGATCTCCAGCATGGACTGCAGGACGGACGCCACAATGATGAAGAGGATGATGCTGAGCAGGAATGTGCGTTGGTGTACATGCAGGCTGATCAGGTCCGTCTGCAGAGCTAGCAGCAGGAACGTCACACCCTCTGTCACTCCGCTGTGGGGGGGAGAGAGAGGGGGGGGGGGTAGAGAGGGGGGGGGGTAGAGGGGGGGACACAGAGGGGGGGGCACAGAGGGGGGGGCACAGAGGGGGGGGCACAGAGGGGGGGGCACAGGGGGGGGCACAGGGGGGGGGCACAGAGGGGGGGACACAGAGGGGGGACACAGAGGGGGGACACAGAGGGGGGACACAGAGGGGGGACACAGAGGGGGGACACAGAGGGGCGACACAGAGGGGCGACACAGAGGGGCGACACAGAGGGGCGACACAGAGGGGGGACACAGAGGGGGGACACAGAGGGGGGACACAGAGGGGGGACACAGAGGGGGGACACAGAGGGGGGACACAGAGGGGGGACACAGAGGGGGGACACAGAGGGGGGACACAGAGGGGGGACACAGAGGGGGGACACAGAGGGGGGACACAGAGGGGGGACACAGAGGGGGGACACAGAGGGGGGACACAGAGGGGCGACACAGAGGGGGGACACAGAGGGGGGACACAGAGGGGGGACACAGAGGGGGGACAGAGAACGTTAGGTAAATCGAGAACGCAAGTCATAAGCAACAGGAGTAGAATTAGGCCGTTCGGCCCATCAAGTCTACTCCACCATTCAATCATGGCTGATCTATCTCTCCCTCCTAACCCCATTCCCCTGCCTTCTCCCCATAACCCCTGACACCCGTACAAATCAACAATCTATCTCTGCCTTAAAAATATCCACTGACTTGGCTTCCACAGCCTCTGTGGCAAAGAATTCCACAGATTCACCACCCTCTGACTAAAGAAATTTCTTCTCACCTCCTTCCAAAATGAACGTCCTTTAATTCTGAGGCTGTGGCCCTAGACTCTTCCACTAGTGGTAACATCCTCTCCACATCCACTCTATCCAAGCCTTTCACTAGTCCCCCCCCCCTCATTCTTCTGAACTCCAGCGAGGACAGGCCCAGTGATGACAAGCGCTCATCATAGGTTAATGAGGAAGGACATTATTGCCATAGAGGGAGTGCAGAGAAGGTTCACCAGACTGATTCCTGGGATGTCAGGACTGTCTTATGAAGAAAGACTCCATAGACTCGGTTTATACTCTCTAGAATTTAGAAGATTGAGAGGGGATCTTATAGAAACTTACAAAATTCTTAAGGGGTTGGACAGGCTAGATGCAGGAAGATTGTTCCCGATGTTGGGGAAGTCCAGGACAAGGGGTCACAGTCTAAGGATAAGGGGAAAAATTTATTTAGGACCGAGATGAGAAGGACTTTTTTCACACAGAGAGTGGTGGGTCTCTGGAATTCTCTGCCACAGAGGGTAGTTGAGGCCAGTTCATTGGCTATATTTAAGAGGGAGTTGGATGTGGCCCTTGTGGCTAAGGGGATCAGGGGGTATGGAGAGAAGGCAGGTACGGGATACTGAGTTGGATGATCAGCCATGATCACATTGAATGGCGGTGCAGGCTCGAAGGGCCGAACGGCCTACTCCTGCACCTAATTTCTATGTTTCTTTGTTAACCCACTCATAGTGTCGATTTTTATTTTGAACGCCTTTCTCCTGCCTTCTCCCCTCCCCCCCCCCCCCCAACCCATCTCCGCTACACATTAATTAATTCAAAAACTTTATTTCATCTACATACATATATATGTTCCGGCTGGCACTGGCGATGGTTGCCACGGTGTACATCCCCCTTGCTGATTTGTTTGTGTTTGTTTGTCGTTTGTGTCATCTGTGAAAATCCCACAAAGCTCCTTAATGTTTTATTCTTGGTAGACAAAAATGCTGGAGAAACTCAGCGGGTGAGGCAGCTTCTATGGAGCGAAGGAAATAGGTGACCCTTCTTCAGACTGATGTGCTGGGGAGGGGGGGGGGGGAGAAAGGAAAAGGCGGAGACAGTGGGCTGTGGGAGAGCTGGGAAAAGAAGGGGAAAGAGGGATAAAGCAGGGACTACCTGAAATTGGAGAAGTCAATGTTCGTTGGCTGTAAACTGGGGTGTAAGCTGCCCAAGCGAAACATGAGGTGCTGTTCCTCCAAGTTGCGGTGGGACTCACTCTGGCCATGGAGGAGGCCCCGGACAGAAAGGTCAGATTTGGAATGGGAGGGGGAGTTGAAGTGCTGAGCCACCGGGAGAGCAGGTTGGTTGATCCGAATTGAGCGGAGTTTTATTCTTAATTGTAACTGTATGTCGTGTTGTTACTTGCGAGCGGAGCACCAAGGCAAATTCCTTGTATGTGTACATACTCGGCCAATAAACCTGTGTGTGTGTGTGTGTGTGTGTGTGTGTGTGTGTGTGTGTGTGTGTGTGTGTGTGTGTGTGTGTGTGTGTGTGTGTGTGTATCCAACGCAAAAATCCACCTCTCCGCCAATTCCAATATTGATGGGCAGTGGGTGGGGGGCTTTCTGGAGCACTAGCATGGGTGTTGTGGGCCGAAGAGACTGATTTCCAGAGGGCTAGTATGGACATTGTGGGCCGAATGGATTCTTGGGCCGGCAGCTCGGTCACTCAAGCTGAT
>CAUPSL010000687.1:10000-30302 GCA_963514005.1 Raja brachyura | reverse complement strand
CTGAATTTGTAGTCGGCATATCGCCAACTTGGACAACTTTACATTTTGTTTACACCAAGCCAATTAACCTACAAACCAGGCACGTCTTTGGAGTGTGGGAGGAAACCGGAGATCTCAGAGAAAACCCACGCAGGTCACGGGGAGAACGTGCAAACTCCGTACAGACAGCGGGAGTCGGGATCGAACCCGGGTCTCCGGCGCTGCATTTTGCTGTGAGGCAGCGACTCTACCGCTGCGCCACCGTGACGAGCCGTCCACAGCATGTGTATTATAGAGTGCTCTATGATGTTTGGTCCACACAGTGTCCAGATACAGGATGGAGGGGGAGTTGTGACACGACCACTGACCTCTCGGAGCGGGTGTCCACCACGTTCATGTCGTGGGCGGAGACGGTGAACTCGCTGATCCGGATCTCTCCTCGAGGCCCAGCTCCACGGAGTAGTAGACGTAGACCTTTCCTGTGTGCCTGTAGGCCGGGTGGAAGGCCAGGCCCAGGAAAGCCTCGCTCGTCCCCCTCCCAGGGGCGAGGTGAGGACGGCCTGCGAGATGTTGAGGAAGGGTCTGTCCAGCCGGGCCCGGGTGTGGAGGTAGACCCACACCAGGCCCAGCTGCTCGAGCGATGAAGAAGGCGGTGGGTGTGCCGTCTCCGGCCGTGGACCATGGCCACCGGGTTGCGGAGGCCGTTGGCCACCTCCTCCAGGCACAGCTGGAGGCAGCCGTCGGTGTCCTCGCTGACCACCCCCAGGTTGCGGGTCAGATTGCTGTTGGTCAGCAGGTGCGGGAAGCAGTAGTCCAGGTCCTGCAGCCGCACGGCCTGGCAGAACCGCCTCCTGTTGGGCACCAGCTCCAGCAGTGGGCTGTCCCCCACCAAGAGGGGCAGAGTGGCCTGGCACTTGGTCCACAGCTCGCTGCAGTACTCCCTGCAGAGTCCGGGCAGCTGCCTGGTGGGCGTCGAAGGGTCTTCTGCATCGTACAGGTGGGCAGCGTAGGGCGAGCACTCCTGCAAAGGGGCAAAGAATAAGGGGGAAGCCATTTAGAACGGGGATGAGGAAACACTTTTTCACACAGAGAGTTGTGAGTCTGTGGAATTCTCTCCCTCAACCCTCCCCCCTCCCCCAACCCTCCCCCACCTCCCACCTCCCACCTCCCCTACCCCTCCACTCTCCCCCTCAACCCTCCCCCTCCCATCCCCCTCCCCCACCTCCCCCTCCACTCCCACCCTCAACCCTCCCCCTCCCCTTCCCCCTCCCCCACCTTCCCTACCCCTCCCCGTCCACTCCCACCCTCAACCCTCCCCTTCCCCCTCCCTCTCCCCTTCCCCTTCTCCTTCCCCCTACCCCCCTCTCCCCCTCCCCCTCCCCCACCTCCCCCTACCCCTCCCCCTCCACTCCCACCCTCAACCCTCCCCCCCCCTCCCCCACCCCTCTCCCTCCACTCTCCCCCTCACCACCCCCCCCTCCCCCACCTCCCACCTCCCCCCACCTCCCACCTCCCCCTCAACCCTCCCCCTCCCCCTTCCCCTCCCCCTCCCCCCCTTCCCCCACCTCCCCTACCCCTCCACTCTCCCCCTCCCCCTCCCCCACCTCCCACCTCTTCTACCCCTCCACTCTCCCCCTCCCCCACCTCCCACCTCTTCTACCCCTCCACTCTCCCCCCTCCCCCACCTCCCACCTCCCCTACCCCTCCACTCTCCCCCTCAACCCTCCCCTTCCCCTCCCCGCCTCCCCTACCCCTCCCCCTCCACTCTCCCCAACCCTCCCCCTCCCCCACCTCCCACCTCCCCTACCCCTCCACTCTCCCCCTCCCCCGCCTCCCCTACCCCTCCCCCTCCACTCCCACCCTCAACCCTCCCCCTCGCTCTCCCCCCTTCCCCTTCTCCTTCCCCCCCCCCCCTCTCCCCCTCGCCTTCTCCTCCACCTCACCCTCCCCCTCCCTCTCCCCTATCTCTCCTCTCCCTCAAGGGATATGGGGAGAAGGCAGGAACGGCCTCCTCCTGCACCTATTATCTATTGTCTGTGATAGTGCATTCTGCTTCTTGTTCTTGCGAATGGCGTGCACGGCCTAAAGTTGTAAGACAGCGTTGTTCTGTTTGATCTTCCGTTTCTGCACGCCAGGGTGATTGCATTCATCGAAACAGGGTGGACCACGTGAAGGTGGCAACCTCCCACCCCTATAACCATATAACCATATAACAATTACAGCACGGAAACAGGCCCTCTCGGCCCTTCCAGTCCGTGCCGACCATTTATTTTCCCCTAATCCCATCTACCTGCACTCAGACCATACCCCTCCATTCCCTTCCCGTCCATATACCTATCCACTTTACTTTTAAATGTTAAAATCGATCCTGCCTCCACCACTTCTGCAGGAAGCTCATTCCACACAGCCACCACTCTCTGAGTAAAGAAGTTCCCCCTCATGTTACCTCCTAAACTTCTGTCCCTTAATTCTCATGTCATGCCCTCTTGTTTGAATCTTCCCTACCCTCAATGGGAAAAGCTTATCCACGTCAACTCTGTCTATCCCTTTCATCATTTTAAAGACCTCAATCAAGTCCCCCCTTAACCTTCTGCGCTCCAAAGAATAAAGACCTAACTTGTTCAACCTTTCTCTGTAACTTAGTTGCTGGAACCCAGGCAACATTCTAGTAAATCTCCTCTGTACTCTCTCTATTTTGGTGACATCCTTCCTATAATTAGGTGACCAGAATTGGTCTCACCAATGCCTTGTACAATTTTAACATTACTTCCCAACTCCATATTCAATGCTCTGATTTATAAAGGCCAGCACACCAAAAGCTTTCTTTACCACCCTATCTACATGCGATTCCACCTTCAGGGAACTATGCACAGTTATTCCTAGATCCCTCTGTTCCACAGCATTCCTCAATTCCCTACCTTGTTCCACCTTTCTCTGTAACGTAGTTGCTGGAACCCAGGCAACATTCTAGTAAATCTCCTCTGTACTCTCTGTATTTTGTTGACATCCTTCCTATAATCAGGCGACCAAAATTGTACACCATACTCCAGAATTGGTCTCACCAATGCCTTGTACAATTTTAACATTACTTCCCTACTCCTACATTCAATGCTCTGATTTATAAAGGCCAGCACACCAAAAGCTTTCTTTACCACCCTATCTACATGCGATTCCACCTTCAGGGAACTATGCACAGTTATTCCTAGATCCCTTTGTTCCACAGCATTCCTCAATTCCCTACCTTGCGATTCCACCTTCAGGGAACTATGCACAGTTATTCCTAGATCCCTCTGTCCCACAGCATTCCTCAATTCCCTACCTTTTTCAACCTTTCTCTGTAACTTAGTTGCTGGAACCCAGGCAACATTCTAGTAAATCTCCTCTGTACTCTCTCTATTTTGATGACATCCTTCCTACAACATTGCCACTTACCCCACACAAGATGTCCTGGACAAACACCGCGCAGGTGTGGTACAGGGAGTAGTCCACGTTGTCCATCACCCTGTAGAAGCGACTTCTGATCTCACCATCCTTGGCGGAGTCGCAGCAGCCCAGGCTTGTGTCGCGGGTGCAGAAGGCCAGACCGTGCGGAGGCCGGAAGGGAGGTTTGAAGTCCAGGCACTGGGGGTGGCCACTGACCAGAGGGAGGACGCAGGGGAGGAGAATACAAAATGGCCACATCCTGCTACCCCGCCGGGCAGACCAGCCTCGGCCCCAAACATCACCCATCCCTTCCCCCCCGGAGATGCTGCCTGTCCCGCTGAGTTACTCCAGCTTTCTGTGTCCACCTTCGAAGAAAGTGACTGACGGCAAATTACAGCAATGAAAAGCAAAGGGTGGCCCTGTCAGCTCCCTTGGACTGTGAACTTTGCCCCGGGACCTGCTTCTCACAGCCACGTCCCATGTCGTCATCTTGGCCAATCTTTAAACTGCTTTATCTGTGACCCAATGCAAACAGAGCCCAGCACAACAGTAAACGTGTTAAAATATAACTACCTTTCACTGGAGAGCTCCCGTACCCTGCGTGTGTGAATCCACCTCCTCTGCCAGCTCGTTCCATATACAAGTCAAGTCAAGAAGACTGTCATATGCTGAGACAATGGAACGGCTGGGCTTGTACGCTCTGGAGTTTAGTAGGTTTGTAGGTCAAGTGGCTTGATTAATTGGCTTGATAAAATTGTAAAATTGTCCAAGTTGGCGATATGCAGAGTGCTGCCCTGCCGACTACTGAATTCAGAAGGTTCAGAAGGTTGGAAGGATGAGAGGGGATCTTATTGAAACATATAAGATTGTTAAGGGTTTCGACACGCTAGAGGCAGGAAACATGTTCCTGAAGAAGGGTCTCGACTCGAAACGTCGCCTATCTCCTTCGCTCCTTAGATGCTGCTGCACCCGCTGAGTTTTTCCAGCTTTTTGTGTAACCCTCGATTCTCCAGCATCTGCAGTTCCTTCTTTAACAACATGTTCCCGATGATGGGGGAGTACAGAACCAGGGGCCACACACAGTTTAAGAATAAGGGGTAAGCCATTTAGAACGGAGATGAGGAAACACTTTTTCTCACAGAGAGTGGTGAGTCTGTGGAATTCTCTGCCTCAGAGGGCGGTGGAGGCCGGTTCTCCGGATACTTTCAAGAGAGAGCGAGATAGGGATCTTAAAGATAGCGGAGTCAGGGGATATGGGGAGAAGGCACTGATTGGGGATGATCAGCCATGATCACATTGAATGGCGGTGCTGGCTCGAAGGACCGAATGGCCTACTCCTGCTCCTATTGTCTATTGTCTATTGTCTAGAAGAGAGTTTATTGTCATGTGTCCCAGATGGGACAATGAAATTCTTGCTTGCTGCAGCACAACAGAATATTGTAAGCAAGTCAAGTCAAGTTTATTCGTCACATACACATACGGGATGTGCAGTGAAATGAAAAGTGGCCGTGCCTGCGTACTTTGTGCAAAAAACACACAAACAGACAAACAGCAAACTACAAACAGAATCACATGTTCTTTTTCATATTAAATGCTGTGGGCGGTATTGTGGTCCAGTAAGTTAGTAGAGTTAGTCCCTGGTGAGATAGGAGTTTACGGGCCGAATGGCCTCTGGGAAGAACCTCCTTCTCATCCTCTCCGTTCTCACAGCACGGCAACGGAGGCGTTTGCCTGACCGTAAGAGCTGGAACAGTTAGTTGCAGGGGTGGAAGGGGTCTCCCATTATCTTGTTGGCTCTGGAGTTGCACCTTCTGATGTATAGTTCCTGCTGAGGGGCGAGGGAAGTCCCCATAGTGCGTTCGGCCGAACGAACTACTCTCTGCAGAGCCTTCTTGTCCTGGGCAGAGCAATTCCCAAACCAAATCGTGATGTTTCCGGACAAGATGCTTTCCACAGCCGCAGAGTAGAAGCACTGGAGGATCCTCGGAGACACTCTGAATTTCCTCAATTGCCTGAGGTGGTGAAGGCGCTGCCTTGCCTTACTCACGAGTGCTGCAGCGTGCGATGTCCATGTCAGATCCTCAGAGATGTGGACTCCCAGGTATTTAAAACAGCTCACCCTATCCACAGTATCCCCATGTATCCTCAATGGTGTGTACGTCCTCGGATGATGTGCCCTCCTAAAGTCCACGATCAGCTCGTTCGTTTTTTTGATGTTCAAGAGGAGGCTGTTGTCCTGACACCAGAGTGCCAGATCAGCTACCTCCTCCCGGTAGGCCTTCTCATCGTTGCCTGAGATCAGGCCCACCACCACGGTGTCATCAGCAAACTTGATGATGGAGTTGGAGCTGAACCTAGCCACACAGTCATGTGTGTACAGGGAGTACAGTAGGGGGCTGAGGACGCAACCCTGGGGGGATCCTGTGCTCAGGGTGAGGGACTTTGATGTATTCCCTCCCATCTTGACTACCTGGGGCCTGGCGGTGAGAAAGTCCAGGACCCAGGCACACAGGTGGGTGTTGTGCCCTAAATCCAGTAGCTTCGCGGCCAGTCTGGTGGGGCTATCGTGTTGAAGGCTGAACTGAAGTCTATGAACAGCATCCTCACGTAGCCCCCCTTCTGGCTGTCAAGAGGCTATGGGGGAGAGCGGTGTGCAGAACCACCCACAATATTTAATATGGAAAAGAACATGTGATTCTGTTTGTAGTTTGTTGGTTGTCTGTTTGTGTGTTTTTTGCACAAAGTCCGCAGGCATTGGCCACTTTTCATTTCATTGCACATGTGTATGTGATGAATAAACTTGACTTGACTTGAAGCGTGTGATTCTGACAATATTGCATGGATTAGGGGGAAATGGGATTGGTTGGGAAGAAGGGGTCGAAGGGTCAGCTGACTGAGGTATATTATGGGGTCGATGGTCAGAATCTTCTCCCCACATTTTCACATAGGAATGCAACGCTGAGGCTCCATAAGGCGCTGGTCAGACCGCATCTGGAGTGTAGTGAGCAGTTTTGGGCACCGTATCTGAGGAAGGATGTGCTGGCTTACGTACAAACTCCGACCACAATCATGAGGACGTGCAAACTCCGTACAGACAGCACCCCGGGTCAGGATGGAACCCGGGTCTCTGGCGCTGTGAGGCAGCAACTCTACCACTGCGCCACAGGTTGTAAACCAGCATCTGCATGTCCTTGTTTCTAAGATTATTAGTAAACTGCAAAAAAGGAATTGAAGGTAGATATATATAGCAATGTAGGTCACCATTGTAAAACTAAACTCTTGAACCATTGAAAGACAGCCTTAGATCTCAGTTTTAGAATGAGCCCTGGATTACCAGAATGATGCCTGAATTGGAGAATCATAGAGTGTGCAAACAGGCCCTTCGGCCCATCTTGTCCACACCGTGCCAACAACACTAGTCCCAGCAGCCTGCATTAGGCCCATATCCCTCCAAACTTGCCCTATCCATGTACCTGTCTAACTGTTTCTTAAACGTTGAGGGTGTCAGCTACAGGTGATATTGGACAGACTTGGAATGTTTTCAAGAGGGAGTACGATTTAGCTCTTGGGGCTTACCGAATCAAGGGATATGGGGAGAAAAAGCAGGAACGGGGTACTGATTGTGGATGATCAGCCATGATCATATTGAATGGGGGTGCTGGCTCGAAGGGCTGAATGGCCTACTCTTGCACCTATTGTCCATGTTTCTATGTTTCTCTGGAACGCCAGAGGTTGCGGGTAGACCTGATAGAAGTATACCAAAAATCTGTAGCCTCCTTTTGCTCTGGTATTTTATTTAATTCACATGTTTAATCAGTAATGTTTTATTATTAATGTTTAATGCTTTATGTGTCATTCCTAACTGTCACTGTATGTCATGTTGTCACTTGCGGGCGGAGCACCAAGGCAAATTCCTTGTATGTGAAAACTTGGCCATTAAAATTATTCATTCATTCATTCATTCATAAATATATGTGTATAGAAGCAATAGACAATAGATAATAGACAATAGACAATAGGTGTAGGAGTAGGCCATTTAAAACAAAAAACAGCGGGACAATTTAATCCCGGGAGTAAAATAAAAAGCTACTTCTAACGCCGTCAACGCCTACAACGGGACGGATCTCACGTAGGGGACAAAACAAGTTAAGTCGTGTATTTTACATATAAACTTGCTTTTTAAGTTGACTTTAATCAAACTTTCATTGGCGATAATGTGATTTTGGCCCCATGCGAACCAGCAGTATTTTCCTGCCGATATGGGGTTCAAATTCACTGCACAATCGATCTCACTCCACAAAAACCCGCTCGCGAGATGATTAAAATGTCCATTAATTTACGGGAATTAAACATTAAATTCCTTCCATTTGGCCTATAAATTCATGACAATGAGATTTAAAAAATTATGTTATATTGTGAATTGTTATGTGAATGTTATTTGGACACTTAGGCTATTTAAAAATGTTAACCTTTTCTTAAAAAATGGATAGATGTTTAGACCTAGTAATTGAATTTTGTAATTAGCTACAATTAGGTAACTAACTAATTATATGCTTTAATTATAGGAGATCCAAGTAAGATTGTTTCACATTTGTTTCAGAATGATTCAATCTATAATAACTGAAAATTTCTCTTAATTTTTAAGAAACTTATGGGCTTTTGACTGTCCTCGATCACAGCTTTTGTGTTAAGTCAATGGAAAAGCAATGGGGAACAAGATGCTAATTTCCGAGTATGAAATGGCCATAACTTTTTTAATACTGAAGATATGAAAGTGAATTAGGTATCAAATTAAACGTATTTTTATGCTTTATTTAAAAAAAATTTAAATAATATTTTTATTAGAAGTCATATACAATAGGGCACATTATGAATCATATAATATATTTCATATACAACTTATTGTTTTTTGAATTTAATAATAAAAAAGTGATATAAGCAAAAAGAGAGAAAAAGAAAGTTAGGTAAGGTGGTGAAAGTGATAGTTCGTGAAAAGTACACGAAAAAGAGAGGAAGGAGGAGAGATATAGATACAAAAATAAAAATACATTTTACAAGAGAGTAAAGCAAAAAAAAATAATAAAAGGAAAATAAAATGAAAGTGATATAGCTGCTTCATATCTTTGCACTCCCCTCACCCGGTTCCCCTCTGAAACCATTCCCCTCAGGATTATGTTGCACCATATGCTTATAATAAACCGATAAAGTGAGACCACATTTTTAAGAATTGGTCTGATTTGCCTGCTAGGACGAATCTCATATCTTCTAGGGGTAACAATTCAGACAGGTTTGAAATACACATTGTAAGCGTTGGCGTTGGTGCATTTTTCCTGAATATTAATATAAGTTAAATACAAGTAAATAATATATATTTTTGCCGTTATTAAGCCATAATTAAGGAAACTCTCTTGGATCGAAGTCAACTCAGAGCCGGTCTCCATTGTTCCACGGATAATCAATTCTGCGTTGGGGTTCATGTCTGTTTCAAATACTTTTGTAAAAATTTCATTCCAAAACCTCTGAAGTTTTATGCAAAAGACAAAAGAGTTGCATCTTGAGATAAGCATTTATCACAGATGGGTGAGACATTTGGAAATATTTTATTCAATTTAGTTTTTGAGTAATATAATCTATGTAAAATTTTAAAATTGAATTAAGGTATGTCTTACATTTATCGAGCCTTTATGTACAAATAGCAAATATTTATCCCATCTGTCTTTCGAGATATTTATAGATAATTCTTGTTCCCAGTCTCTTCTGATTGCAACAGATGGTGGTATCTCTATGTTTAAAATTATATTATTCGTGAGAAAGACACCCAACAAAGCTATGGAAAGGCCTAATGAACCATCGTGGCCTAAACATCCATCAGGCGAGAATTAAATGCTCGGAGAAGGAGAAAGAGGTGCAGCGCACGCACAGGCCTTGAACCTGGTGAGACGCAGGAGGAGCCCGGCTGGGAGTCACCCCACAGAGCCCAGTCCCTCCACGCACTAGAGTCTCCCAACCCCTGCAGAGTAGTTATTAAGATGGCTGATCCGTGGGCGGTTGCTGCTGGGACGCAAGTCGGGGCCTGATCAACCCCGGCTGGGTCGCCTGGGCGAGGGTGTCTGATGTTGTGGGACCCGAAACACCCGATGACCCCAGGTCACATCACTGAGGATGCGTCCCAGCTCATCTAGAAGATGTATATTTTTCTCATACAAATATGATATTAAATTAGTAGAATCCGCCTTTCTGTTCATAGCTTCATCTAGTATATCTGAAGTCAAAGTTTTATGTTCTTTTGTATGTTTTTTCAAGTAGTCACGGATTTGAAGATATTTAAAGTACTGATTACTTTTCAGGTTATATTTAAGTTGTAGTTGTTGGAATGATAAAAGATTTCCCGTTACGTACATTTCTTCAAAGGTTTTAATTCCTATTCTTTCCCAGTGTGTAAACGTTTTATCGATAATAGATGGTTTAAACGACGGATTATTAACAATAGGAGAGAGACGCAATAGATATCTTAATTTGAAAGTTAATTTTATTTGTTTCCACGTTCGTATTGTACTATGAATAATTGGATTTTTCTTGTATATTGTATTAATCAGTTTTATCGGTGAGAGAAGGATCGCTCCTATATTAAAAGGAGAGCAGTGCTCTCTCTCCATTGCTATCCAATCTACCCATTGAGCAGAATTGTCCAACAAGTAAATTAGATTTTTAGTATTCATTGCCCCGTGATAGTACAGAAAGTTGGGTAGTGTCAGTCCGCCAAATTCCTTGGGTTTACACAAGTGTCTGCTTTGAATTCTATGGGACTTATAGTCCCATATGAAATTTGTGATATCAGAGTCAACTTTTTAGAAAAAAAATGCAGGTAAATATATTGTTATTGATTGAAATAAATATAAGATTTGTGGCAGAAAAATCATTTTTATGGCATTTATTCTGCCTATTAAAGACATTGGTAGTGTTTTCCAAAATTTAATCAAAGCATTTAATTTAGTAAGTAAGGGCATATAGTTTGCATTGAATCAAGATTTATATTTTATAGTAATTTGAATTCCCAGATATTTAAATTTTTCTGTAGCAATTCTAAAGGGGAATTTTAAAAGGTGTGTCGGTTCTTGAGGTTTTATCGTCATAATTTCATTTATTACAATTTATTCTATATCCTGAAAAGGATCCAAATTCCTCTATTAAATTTAATATATTTGGTATGCTGGTATGCGATTTTGTAATATATAATAATAGGTCGTCTGCATATAGTGATATTTTATTATTTGAATGTTTTGTATTATAACCATGGATGTTCAGATTCATTCTTATACTTTCTGCTAAGGGTTCTATCGCAAGAGCAAACAGCAGGGGTGATAATGCACATCCCTGTCTATTGCCCCTGGATAGTTGAAATTTCGAAGAGAGTATATTATTAGTCAGTATTCTAGCAGTCGTCTTGTCATATAATAATTTTAGCCATAAGATAAAATTCTCTCCCATTTGAAATTTTGCAATACTTTGAAGAGATATTCCCATTCTACCTGGTCAAATGCTTTTTCTGCATCCAATGAAATAATGGATGTCTTCCTCTTTAGCATTATGTGAATACATTATATTAAACAGATGTCTCAGATTGTTGAATGAGTATCTCTTAGCTATGAACCCCGTTTGATCCGCATTTATTAATTTACTAACATATTTGCTCAATCTTCTTGCTAGAATTTTCGCTAGAATATTCTGATCTGTGTTTAACAATGGAATGGCTCTATATGAACCGGGATCTTCTAGATCTTTATCTTTTTTCGGTATGAGTGTAATAGTTGATTTTGCTAGTGTTTCTGGTAGTATTTGTTCTTTAAAAGCGTATGTGTACATTTTTTGTAGACGTGATGAAATTTTCTTGCAGAATAGAAACATAGAAACATAGAAAATAGGTGCAGGAGTAAGCCATTTGGCCCTTCAAGCCTGCACCTCAGTACCCTGTACCTGCCTTCTCTCCATACCCCCTGATCCCTTCAGCCACAAGGGCCAAATCTAACTACCTCTTAAATATAGCCAATGAACTGGCCTCAACTACATTCTGTGGCAGAGAATTCCAGAGACTCACCACTCTCTGTGTGAAAAATGTTTTCCTCATCTCGGTCCAGAGGAAATCCCCCTATATATAATCTTTTATAAAATGTATTACTAAATCCATCTGGTCCTGGCGTTTTACCGTTCTTCAGTGAGTCTATTGTCTCTTCTATTTCCTTAATTGAGATCTGAGCTCCTAATTCCTCTTGTTTCAGCAGATTAAATTTGGGGAGGTTACAATTATCCAAGAAATGTATGTTTAATGTTATCTGTTGATGTTTTTGATGTGTATAATTTTTTATAAAATTGAGCAAATCTTTTATTAATGTCTTTAGGTGTTGTTAACAATTCGCCTTTATCTGATTTGATTTTTGAAATCGTATGGTCGTTGTCGCGTTTTTTCAGTTGATGTGCCAAGAGTTTATGTGGTTTATCACCGAATTCAAAGTTTGATATGTAATTATGGATCCTCGAATAAATGCCTTAAAAGATTCCCATAATAAAGAGGGTGAAATGCCTGGCGTGTCGTTAGTCTCAAAAAAAAAAATTCCATCTGCTGTTTTAGATGTATACCACCTTGTGGATCGTTTAAAATTTGGGGATTAAACCTCCAAAATGATTTTTTATTGGGCATTCCTTCTAATTTTAAAGAGAAGGTTAGCAGAGACTGATCAGAAATAATACTATTATGATACTTAGGATTCGATGTATAAGGAATTAATTTTGTATCAACTAAAAAATAATCGATACGTGAATAAGTTTTATGTACCATTGAGTAAAAAGAGTATTCCCTTCCAACTGGATTAGCGATCCTCCATACATCTGTTATATTTGTATTTTTATATATGTATTTAGGAGTTCACTAGCTTTTGATTTTATATTAAGCCTCTTTTGTTGTGCAGATTTATCCAGGTACGGATCTAAAACACAATTGAAATCTCCCCCAATTAGGCACATATATATTTACCAAAGTAAGTGGTGTCGAGTTGATTTCTCCCGTAACTATAAGATATCTCCCCTCTTTATCTGTTATGGTATTCTTTGATTTAAATGGTATACCTTTACGAATGATAATTGCCGTGCCTCTAGATTTAGAGATATATGAAGAGTAATATGTTTGGCCGATCCAATTTGCCTTGAGTCTGGTCTGAGCTTGAAGTTTCAGGTGTGTTTCCTGTAGGAAAATTATGTCGTAATTTAATGATTTTAATTGTGCAAATATCTTACCCCTTTTAATCGGCTCGTTGGCATCCCTTATATTCCAGCTACAAAACACGATTCCTCCTAGTTTCTTTTGTTTATCGTCTTGCATTATAAATTACTTTAATACCTTTAAGTCATATGGTGGAACACAACACCTCAGGCCTCTAGGTGTTGGGTGGGCACTCGCGGTTGCCAGGTTCTGTTTGTATATCCCCTTTAAACTTGAAAAAAAAAACCCAGAGAAGTGTAAAGTGATATAAAAATAAAAAATATGATATTATAGTATCTAAAAATAAGGATACTATTAAAAAAAACCCATCTAGTGGTGGTAGCTAAATTCTTAAGACCCTCCGTAGATGTTAATTTACATTAAGCTCCGCTCCCTTGACCAAATATTGTAAAAAGGAAGAAAGGCCAGGTCAAAACTGAGTTATATATATAAAAAGTAAAAAGAGAAAAAAAAACAAAGAACTTTGAGCTTATATATCTAAATGTATCTTCAAGTACTCTGGCATTGCATATATACTACCAATTATCACATATTACTTCCCAGTTATGCCTCAGTCTCTTATATTAGACAACAGCAAGTTGGAAGGGGTTAACCAGAGTCAGACTCCTGGCTATCTGCCAAATGTCTGAGTCTCCTCCCCTCATCTTACACACCACTGGGGCTGAATCTGTTATATCCGTTTTAGTTTATTGGTATAATATAATATATCTATATTGATATATTTAGCTCATTATCCTAACTCTAAAAAATAATTAGAAACATAGAAACATAGAGAAATAGGTGCAGGAGTAGGCCATTCGGCCCTTCGAGCCTGCACCGCCATTCAATGTGATCATGGCTGATCATCCAACTCAGTATCCCGTACCTGCCTTCACTCCATACCCTCTGATCCCCTTAGCCACAAGGGCCACATCTAACGCCCTCTTAAATATAGCCAATGAACTGGCCTCAACTACCTTCTGTGGCAGAGAATTCCAGAGACTCACCACTCTCTGTGTAAAGAATGTTTTCCTCATCTCGGTCTTAAAGGAATTCCCCCTTATCCTCAGACTGTGACCCCTTGTTCTGGACTCCCCCAACATCGGGAACAATCTTCCAGCATCTAGCTTGTCCAACCCCTTAAGAATTTTGTAAGTTTCTGTAAGATCCCCCCTCAATCTTCTAAATTATAGCGAGTACAAGCCGAGTCTATCCAGTCTTTCCTCATATGAAAGTCCTGACATCCCATAATTAACACTATGAAGTAAACCCTCGCCTCCCCCCCCCCCCGGAGGAGTTAATCATTATTACATCATAAATACTTCATATTTTGTTTCTATTGCTATTGCTATTACCTGATTACTTATATGTTAGTATTAAATTATAAAACATTTTTTTAATTCAGCAGTTTTTATTTTAAAGTCCCTTTATTAGTTTTCCATGCTCCACGGCTCCGTTTTGTTTTGCCCTTCATTCCAAGTGAAACATAAAGTTCGGCCTTGAATTAACATCCCAGAGAGATGAAATGTCTAGCCATTGCCTTGTGTAAAAGTCCGCCATCTTAACGAGAGCGCTTACCCTCTGCCGATATTATACAGGACCAGCTCCTGAAATTTCTTGTGCATATTTGAAAGCCTCTTCTGGATCAATGAAGGCACGTTCCACATTGTTATAAGTGATCCTCATTTTTGCAGGGTACATTATGCCATATCTTACGTTTTGGATTCCTTTCAGAATCTGACTTGTCTTTGTGAACATGTCTCGCTTTTTAGCTATTTCTGCTGGGTAATCTCTGAAGAATCTCAGATTGTCCTCTTCAAACGTTAGATTATTTCCGTAAGGAATTTGTTTCATAATATCTTCCAGAGCAGAAATGTCATGAAATTTCACAATGATCTGTCTTGGAGGGGCTCCTGGCTTTGTTTGAACTCCTCGAACCCGATGAGTCACATCTATTTTCGGTTTGTCAGACAGTTTAAATACTTGGTTTAAGTAAGTTGGGAGCGAACTCCGGAAGGTTCTTTCCAGCTTTCCTTCCCTCTCTTACTCCAACTATTCTTAAATTCTGCCATCTTGATCGTGCTTCCAAATCCAGGCATTTGTCAGTCATTTTGGCCAGTTGCCCCAAGACACTTCTCATTGCAATCTTTTTCAACCCATTTGATTTCTATATTTAAGTCATCCTCAATTTCATCATTACGTTTCCTTAGAGTAGCTATTTCCTCAATGACTTCCTCATTAATTTTTTTGGACAGATTTTTCTCCAGTGCAGAATTCCCGTCTAGTATCATTTTAGCAAAGTCACGGATTAATGAGGTTCTTACCGACTGCTCCAGTTGCGCCAACTGTTTCTCCTTTGAAGCCATTACAGTAGGTATTCTTTGAGCCTCAGATCCTTCTTCAGAACTTTCTGCTGCAGAGTTTTATCCAGCTCTATGGTCCAGTGTTTTACTTGAGATCTTGTAGCAGGTCTTTTGGAATTCTTCTTGTGCATTTAAAAGGATCAGAATACCCCGTTATCAGCAGGATTTCTGATAGCTCCTTTTACACAATTAAAATAACGGCCCCGGTAGTTATTTTTAGAACTCCTCCGTCCTCCAACTCGTATTTTTTAGCACATTAAAGCATTCTTTGGGAGCGGAGCAGTGCCATCAGCACGCCATGACGCCACCGGAAGTCTTTTTTATGCTTTATCTGCAGACTTGATTTTTTAAATCTCAAAATTTTGTAACATTGCGATTCAGAGGGGGAGCTCTGAGATCTGTTTTGGGGTCTGGTCGGCACGGGGGTGTTCCAGCCGCCTACAGAGCCGCGGCAGTTTGTGTTTGAGGGCGGTGGTCAGGTCGACAATGTCCTGTCGTGCCGTGTCGGACAACCAGCAGTAGAGGATGGGGTCGGCCGCGCAGTTGACCCCAGTCCAGGCGAAGAGGACGTTGTAGGGGGTGAAGACGAGATGGGCGAAGGGGCAATTGCCCGGCTCGGCCACGCCGCGGGCAAGGGCGGCGAACTGGTAAGGCCCGAAACTGATGGCGTACACCAGGAGGAGCAAAATCAGCAGCTTGGCGATCTTCCTCTTCTCTCTGTCCTCCACACCGCTGCTCCTCGCCACCGCCCGGTAGATCCTTTGGGAGCAGAAGAGGAAGAGGGAGAAGGGGAGGCAGAAGCTGACGACGAAACGTATCAGGAACCCCTCGGCCGTGGTGGCCTCCACGGGGAGATCCTCCCAGAGGGCCCTGGTGGCAAAGTCGGAGGAGAGAAGGCCCTGCCGGTGGAGGAGGAAGGCGTGGAGGGACAACTGGAGCAGCCAGCACGCCGCGCTCACCACCGCGGCTGCCCGCAGGGTCCTCAGCTGATGGAACCGGAGCGGGTGGACGATGGCAAGATGGCGGTCGGCCGCGATGCAGCACAGGAAGGCGGGGCTCATGTACATGGTGCTGGTGGACACCACCGCCACCAGGTTGTGCAGGGACACGTTGCCAATGGCGGTGAAGTGGCGGTTGAACCAGTAGGGCAAGGTGAGGGTGTAGAGGATGTCGACGAAGCTCAGGTTGATCAAGTAGACACCAATCTCGTAGCCCCTCCTCATGTGGAGCGCGGACACGTAGATGGACAGGCAGTTGCCGGGCAAGCTGACCAGGAAGGTGGCGGCATAGATGACCGGCACCAGGACGCTCGTGCTGTTGTCCCCCGGGCAACTGGAGTTGGACCTCCCGACTGTCAAGTTGCTCATCATTGCCAACATCTCATTGATCGAACCAACGCCTGCGCCGGGGAACAGAGAGAGATACGTGGAGTCAATAGACAACAGCAGTAGGCCATTCGGCCCATCGAGCCAGCACCGCCATTCAATGTGATCATGGCTGATCATCCCCAATCAGTACCCCATTCCTGCCTTCTCCCCATATCCCCTGACTCCGCTATTTTTAAGAGCCCTATCTAGCTCTCTCTTGAAAGCATCCAGAGAACCGGCCTCCACCGCCCTCTGAGGCAAAGAATTCCACAGACTCACCACTCTCTGTGTGAAAAAGTGTTTCCCCATCTCCGTTCTAAATGGCCTACCCTTTATTCTTAAATTGTGGCAAAGTGTTAAAGAAGGAATTGCAGATACTGGAGAATCGAGGGTTACACAAAAAGCTGGAGAAACTCAGCGGGTGCAGCAGCATCTAAGGAGCGAAGGAGATAGGCGACGTTTCGGGGTCGAGACCCTTCTTCAGACTTAAATTGTGGCCCCTGGTTCTGGACTCCCCCAACATCGGGAACATGTTTCCTGCCTCTAGTGTGTCCAAACCCTTAATAGTCTTACATGTTTCAATGAGATACCCTCTCATCCTTCTAAACTCCAGAGTGTACAAGCCCAGCCGCTCCATTCTCTCAGCATATGACAGTCCCGCCATCCCGGGAATTAACATTGTAAACCTACGCTGCACTCCATCAATAGCAAGAATGTCCTTCCTCAAATTAGGGGACCAAAACTGCTCACAATACTCCAGGTGTGGTCTTGTGTACTGTCTCAGTGTCATCTGCCACTCACTCGTTAGCAATCTTTCACCTGGAATCTAAACTACATTATCCTTCTCTAATGTAATGCCCTCACTGAGTTCCTTAGCCACCCCCTCCACTCTGGCAGTAGTATCACCAAGCCTCTTACAACACTTTCCTACTCATGTAGAATCAATACCTCTAGATTCTGCCTTACATTTGCCACCAGTCTTTCTCATTCTGACTCTCTCTCCATCTCTTTCACTGTCTCTGTATCTCTCTCATTCTCTTTTTTTTTTCTCAAAAACTTTATTCGACACAATCATATGATACAACACATCAAAACATAATCAAAATAACACTATATCAAAAAAATCATTGTAGTACAACAGTACATTCATTGTTTACAATACTCTCAACCCCACGCGGTGACCAGCGTTGACGGAAGGCCTCCAGAGTCCCCGTGGACGCCGCGTGTTCCCTCTCCAGGGACACACGTGCACGGACGTAGGCCCAAAAGAGGGGCAGGCAGCCAGTCTCTAGCCTCTAGCCTCTCAGACTCTAGCCTGACCATCGACCGCCCGCTGCCTGGACCCACGAATGGCCATCTTGGCCGGGCCCAGGAGCAAACTGACAGGTAAGTCCCCACTCGACTCTCCCCACTCCCTGCCCTGTGTCCGAACACCAGGATATCACTCCATCTCTCTCTCTCTCTCTCTGCCTCTGTCTCTATCTCTATCTCTCTCCGTGACTCCCTTTCTCTCTCTCCCTCTCTGTCTCCCTCTCTCTGTCTCTCTGTCTCTCTATCTAATGAGTTAAGACTTTTGCCTTCCACCACAGTGAGGAGGTGCCTGGTGAACTCATTGTGGTGGATGTTGAATATGCGTTTATTGTGTGTTTTGTTTTTTTTATCATATTTTATGACTGCATGGTAACAATTTTGTTCAGACCGAAAGGTCTGAATGACAATAATCTAATCTAATCTAATCTCTCTATGTCTTAAAAAAAAATGATTAGCAGCATGTACACAAATAATAGTAAGCGGCAATTTAATTACAGATTTCTCACATAGCTTCAGTTAAAAACATTTTTTTTTTAAAGAATAAAGATAAAGAGAGAAAAAGATGAGAGAAACTATAATCTAATAGAGAGAAAAGGAAGAGGATGAAGAAAATTGCCAATTACAAGATTGTGGAGATAGATCCAGGAGGTGTTGAGTATAGTCAATGCAGTCAATGCTCGAAGGGCCGAATGGCCTACTCCTGCACCTAATTTCTATGTTTCTTACTATGTTCTGTTGTGCTGAAGCAAAGCAAGAATTCCATTGTCCTATCAGGGACAGTTGAAAATAAACTCACAATAGACAACAAGTTGACTATTCACCCAATCCCAAACCCAGGTTTCAACCCTGATCTTGTGTTAAACCAATTCACTTTTTTGAGAATTCAATGGATGGAGACCATTTTCCAACAAATAATTCTGGTTTGTCAATTAAGACAAATCTTATATTTTCCAAATGCAAGGTCTCAGTCAGTTCCGTAATCCACATTTTAAATGTGGGGGCTACTGTTTCTTTTCCAAAATTTTAGTAGTCATTTTTTGCGCAGTTATTAGACTGTAATCAAGAAAGTTTGTAAAGTTTTGCTATGTTCTGATAATCCTAATATTATTAATTTTGGATCGGGGTCCAGTTGGATTCTGATAACTTCAGAAATAATTCTTAAAATGTTCTCCTAAAATTTTTGAATTTTTATTCGTTAAGTTGGCTTCTTGAAATTGAAATTTATCACAGAGGGGGGAAATATTTGGAAAAATCCTATTTAATTTTGTCTTCGAATAATGCAATCCATATAGTATTTTAAATTGTATCAAGGAGTGTCTAGCATTTAACGGACAGTGATTTATATATTGTAAGCTTTCATCCCATGTGTCTTTTATTATGGGTTGGGCCAACTTTCATACGAAGAAAGACCGGATAGACACGGCTTGTACTGGCTAGAATTTAGAAGATTGAGGGGGGATCTTATAGAAACTTACAAAATCCTTAAGGGGTTGGACAGGCTAGATGCAGGAAGATTGTTCCCGATGTTGGGGAAGTCCAGAACAAGGGGTCACAGTTTAAGGATAAGGGGGAAATATTTTAGGATCGAGATGAAAAAGACATTTTCACACAGAGAGTGGTGAATCTCTGGAATTCTCTGCCACAGAAGGTAGTTGAGGCCAGTTTGTTGGCTATATTTAAGAGGGAGTTAGATGTGGCCCTTGTGGCTAAAGGGATCAGGGGGTATGGAGAGAAGGCAGGTACGGGATACTGAGTTAAATGATCAGCCATGATCATATTGAATGGCGGTGCAGGCTCGAAGGGCCAAATGGCCTCCTCCTCCACCTATTTTCTATGTTTCTATGTTTCTATGTAACTCGTCCTCCCATGCTCCTCTGTATGATTCTGAAGACGGAACTTCAGTATCCAAGAAGATATTATAGATATAAGATGTTAATCTATTTGTATAGGGATGTCTATTCAAACATTCATCAAGGGTTTCTGGACCCGTAAATCTATAGTCTTGTGTGTGTAGTTTTACATAGTCTATAAGCTGCAAATATCTAAAAAAATGTATTAGCGTGTAACTCGTATTTCTGCTGTAGTTCCTGAAATGAGAGAAAAATGCCTTTTTGATAAAGGTCTCCCACCGTTTTAATTCCATGTATTTTCCATTGGACAAATCCTCTATTTAAAACAGACGGTTTCAAAGAAGGGTTATTTGCAATTGGGAGAAAAAGAGATAAATCACCCAATTTTAGAGTGGCTTTTAATTGTTTCCATATACGTATAGCACTATGTATTTCTATGTATTATATGCACTATGCACTGGGTTTCCTCCGTATGTTTTTTTATTCAAATTAATCAGAGCTAAAATAATTGAGCCGATTTCAAAAGGTAAGCGGTCTTCCTTCTCCATCTCTAGCCGGTCTGGTTGTTGATCGATGTCATCCAGCCAGAAGGTTAAATTTTTAATATTAACCGCCCAGTAATAAAATAGAAAGTTTGGTAAAGCTAATCCTCCATTAACTTTGGACTTGCATAAGTGTTTGTTATTTATTCTGCGGTTCTTATAATCCCAAATAAAATTTGTAACAGTTGAATCCATTTTTTAAAATAATTTTTTT
>CAUPSL010000687.1:0-5000 GCA_963514005.1 Raja brachyura | reverse complement strand
ACAAGAGGGCATGACATGAGAATTAAGGGACAGAGGTTTTAGGGGTAACATGAGGGGGGAACTTCCTTTACTCAGAGAGTGGTGGCTGTGTGGAATGATCTTCCAGCAGAAATGGTGGGGGCAGGATCGATTTTAACATTTAAAAGTAAAGTGGATAGGTATATGGACGGGAAAGGAAATGGAGGGGTATGGTCTGAGTGCAGGTAGATGGGACTAGGGGAAAATGAATGGTCGGCACGGACTGGAAGGGCCGAGAAGGCCTGTTTCCCGTGCTGTAATTGTTATATGGTTATATGGTTTATATGGTTATTACAAAACACGTGCTGGTTTGTAGGTTATTTGGCCTCTGGTGTGTCGGGAGCGGACGGGAAAATGGGATAACGCAGAACTAGTGTGAACGGGTGATCGATGGCCGGCCTGGACACGGTGGGGCTGAAGGAGCGCCTGTTTCTGCGCTGAATCGCTAAATTAAAATCATGTTCCCTTCCGGCACTGTGCACATATATGAATATTGAGCAGAAATATTGACCGACAGGCCTGGACAGGTATCTGATGACCACAGTTAGGCTTTTGTCTCGCTGGAAACGAGAGTGAGTGGTTTGTGGTTGATCTAATCAGAGGCTGGAAAAAAAGGAGGGCGTATCATGGAACAAGGAAATATGAAATATACAAGGGGGAAGTAAAGGTGGCATCAGCAAATTTATACCGGCCAGGTAAAAGAGAATGATGAAAGGTGTTTCACAGCGTACCGATACATGATATACAGAGTGATATTTAGTGCAAGATAAAGCCCCAGTAAAGTACGTACTCCCTGTGTCCCCTGTTTATAAGTGTATCTCAATGTGTGTTTTTTAATGTTTCTCGGTGTGTCTTGTGTGGGGGGGGGGGGGGTAAGGGGGAAAACCGCTTTGGTCGCCTCCTCCACGGAGAGGCGACATTTTCCGTGTCGCCTCCCCGCGGCCTAACATCGAGGATCGGCGCGGCCTTTCCCGGAGACGAGGACTCTTTCATAGAAACGGAGAAAATAGGTGCAGGAGGAGGCCATTCGGCCCTTCGAGCACAGCACCGCCATTCATTGCGATCATGGCTGATCGTCCGCTATCAATAACCCGTGCCTGCCTTCTCCCCATATCCCCCATATTCCTTGACTCCACTAGCCCCCTAGAGCTCTATCTAACTCTCTCTTAAATCCATCCAGTGATTTGGCCTCCACTGCCCTCTGTCGCAGGGAATTCCACAAATTCACAACTCTCTGGGTGAAAAAGTTTTTTCTCACCTCAGTCCTTAAATGGCCTCCCTTTTTTATTCTAAGACTGTGGCCCCTGGTTTCTGGACTCGCCCAACATTGGGGAACATTTTTTCCTGCATCTAGCTTGTCCAGTCCCTTTTATAATTTTATATATTTCTGTAAGATCCCCCCCTCATCCTTCTAAACTCCAGTGAATACAAGCCTAGTCTTTTCAATCTTTCCTCATAAGACAGTCCCGCCATCCCAGGGATCAATCTCGTGAACCTACACCGCTCTGCCTCAATCCTTTCTCAAATTAGGAGACCAAAACTGTACACAATACTCCAGGTGTGGTCTCACCAGAGCCCTGTTTCGTCGCAGAGCGGGCGAGCCCTCGCCGGGGGTCGCCGGAGGGGAGCGCTCCGTTTGGCCCGCGGCAGCCTGACGCCGGGGTGTGCGGAGAACCAGCTGGTACGACGTCCAGACCCTGGGATCCCTCATTGCGGACCCCGGAGGAGAAGAGCTCCGATCGCCGGCCAGTGGCCAACTTCTACCCCGGGCGAGTCGGGGACTTACCATCCGGAGCGGGGTCCCACATCGGGGATCCCTGGAGAGGAGCTCCGACCGCCAGCCCTGCAGTCTGCGGTGCTTCTGGCTGCGGCGCGGTGGGGTCTTTAGATCTTTGACCGCCGGCCTACGGCCTACACCATCTTGAAGCCGTGGTATCCGGTGGGGAGGCACCGATTCAGGACTTACCCTGTCTTCACATCTGGCGATGGACTGGCGATAGCGGCGACTGTGGAGGGTTGAGGTCCCGACCACGTGGGAAAATGGAGGAGAACTGGCCAAACTTTGTGCCTTCCACCACAGTGATAATTGCTGTGGTGCATGTTTGTGTTATAAACCATATAACCATATAACAATTACAGCACGGAAACAGGCCTTCTCGGCCCTTCCATTCCGTGCCGACCATTCATTTTCCCCTAGTCCCATCTACCTGCACTCAGACCATACCCCTCCATTCCCTTCCCGTCCATATACCTATCCACTTTACTTTTAGAAATATAGAAACATAGAAATTAGGTGCAGGAGTAGGCCATTCGGCCCTTCGAGCCTGCACCGCCATTCAATATGATCATGGCTGATCATCCAACTCAGTATCCCGTACCTGCCTTCTCTCCATACCCTCTGATCCCCTTAGCCACAAGGGCCACATCTAACTCCCTCTTAAATATAGCCAATGAACTGGCCTCAACTACCCTCTGTGGCAGAGAGTTCCAGAGACTCACCACTCTCTGTGAGAAAAAAAGTGGTGGAGGCAGGATCGATTTTAAATGTTAAAATCGATCCTGCCTCCATCACTTCTGCAGGAAGATCATTCCACACAGCCACCACTCTCTGAGTAAAGAAGTTCCCCCTCATGTTACCCCTAAACTTCTGTCCCTTAATTCTCATGTCATGCCCTCTTGTTTGAATCTTCCCTACCCTCAATGGGACACGCTTATCCACGTCAACTCTGTCTATCCCTTTCATCATTTTAAAGACCTCAATCAAGTCCCCCCTTAACCTTCTGCGCTCCAAAGAATAAAGACCTAAAGGGCCTGTCCCACCAGCATGCAACTCTATGCGATTAGCGCGACCTAACGTGGTCGCTTGAGCCGTTCGGCGTCGCGGGGGCGGTCCCACTTCGATTGCCGGAGCCGTGCGGAATTGTGCGGAATTCGTCCCGAGTTCGTCCCGACACCGCGCGGGGCTCCGAAAAACCGACTATGTCCAAAAATTCCACGTGGCAACGGCTTGTCGCCTCGACATTTACACACCGCCCCGACATCGTGCCTCCGTGACCCTCTATGTGTGTGGTTCCATGGCCCTGTGTGTGTGTGTGCCTCTGTGCCCCTCTCTGTTGTGCCCCTCTCTGTCCTGGCGAACTTACCTTGGACTTCGCTCCAAGTTCGCTTCACTTTGCGCCGCGTTGCGCCACTCACCCGACCTCCGCGCGGCCCCTACTGCCGGTTTGGTTGCATTTGCCGCACGCAGGCGCATGCTGGTGGGAACGGCCCTGTACAGGGGATCACCCAACCTCCGCGCGGCCCCCGCTTCTAGTTTGATCGCATTCATCGCATAGAGTTGCATGCTGGTGGGACAGGCCCTTTACTTGTTCTACCTTCAACCTTGTTAAAAAAAAATGTATTGTGTGTTTTTTTTAATTGTATCGCTGCTGGCAAATTCATTTCACTGCACTTTATGTCCATGTGACAAATAAAACCTGACCTGGCTTGATTGTAAAAGCTTTTCGATTGATTGATTGATTGATTGAATTGATTGATTGATTGAGGAAACCATATTTTGTTCCCCAAGAATAAATTTTATTTGGAATAATAACAAATATATAGGAAGACCCTTCCGACATTCTCAGCAGCCATACATACATTCATTAACGTTATATTGGATAGTGTTTAAAAAACTATCTTGTACCGCGCCTCCAGTTTATATAGAGGGCGGCACGGTGGTGCAGCGGTAGAGTTGCCGCCTCACAGCGCCGAGACCCGGGTTCAATCCTGACTACGGGTGCCGTCTGTACAGAGTTTGCACGTTTCCCCCCGTGACCTGCGTGGGTTTTTCTCCGGGCGCTCCGGTTTTCCTCCCGCACTCCAAAGACGTGCGGGTTTGTAGGTTAATTGGCTTTGGTAAGATTGTAAATTGTTCCAATGTTACAAAATTTTGAGATTTTAAAAAATCAAGTCTGCAATTTATCCCATCAGATAAAGCATAAAAAGAAGTTTAATTTGACACCTAATTCACTTTCATATCTTCAGTATTAAGAAAGTTATGACCATTTTCATACTCGGGAAATTAGCATCTTGTTCCCCATTGCCTTTCAATTGACTTAACTCAAAAGCTGTGATCTAGAACAGCTAAAAGCCCATAACTTTCTTAAAAATTCAGAGCACTCAATGAAAATTTCAGTTATTATAGATTGAAGCATTCTGAAACAAATATGAAACAATCTTACTTGGATGACCTGAAATTAAAGCATATAATTAGTTAGTTATCTTATTGTAGCTAATTACAAAATTCAATGAGTAGATCTAAACATCTATCCATTTCTTAAGAAAAGATAAACTTTTTTTAAAATTGCCTAAGTGTCCAAATAACATTCACACAATAATCCACAATATAACACAATTTTTATATCTAATTTTCATGAATTTATAGGCCAAATGGAAGGAATTTAGTGTTTAATTGCCTGTAAATTAATGTCCATTTAAATCAACTAGCGAGTGGGTTTTTAGTGGAATGCGGTGGATTGGAACGTTGTGGTTTGCGGTGAAGTCGGGAGGAAAAATACTGTTGGTTCATACATTTTTTTTTGGACCCCATTTCGCAACATGAAAATATTATTAAAGCCTCCATAAAAAACACCTTTTAATATAAAAATAAACTGTGTACCTTTTTTTCTCCCCTAGGCAAAATCCTTCCCGTTGTCGGCGCTCACGGCTTTTGAAGGTGATTTTTAAATTACTCTAGATAATAAATAATCTAGCGTAATTTAAAAATACCTTCATGAATGAAATGTCGGAGCGATTTTTCTTCCGCAACGAAATCGCCCGACATGGATCGATTTTCCCAGTCTGCAGAAAAAACGGCACTTTAAGCCCACCCCCCTCTGAAAGGCGCCAAAGTCACGCACACGGGGAGCGGCAGAACTGCAGCGGCTGCTCAAGGTAAGTTTTGTAACATACCTACCTAGTGCGTGTGGGATATTGGGTGG
>CAUPSL010000686.1:55000-80981 GCA_963514005.1 Raja brachyura | reverse complement strand
TTATCCATGTCAACTCTGTCTATCCCTTTCATCATTTTAAAGACCTCAATCAAGTCCCCCCTTAACCTTCTGCGCTCCAAAGAATAAAGACCTAACTTGTTCAACCTTTCTCTGTAACTTAGTTGCTGGAACCCAGGCAACATTCTAGTAAATCTCCTCTGTACTCTCTCTAGTCAAGTCAACTCAAGAGAGTTTATTGCCATGTGTCCCTAACAGGACAATGAAATTCTTGCCACACACACACACACACACACACACACACACACACACACACACACACACACACACACACACACACACACAGACACACACACACACAGACACACACACAGACACACACACACAGACACACACACAGACACACACACAGACACACACACAGACACACACACAGACACACACACACACACACACAGACACACACACACAGACACACACACACACACACACACACACACACACACACACACACACACACACACACACACACACACACACACACACACTCTCTCTTCAATAGACTATTAATGTTCAGAGTTTGTTGGAAGTTCAGTTTCATAGCCTGATGGCTGTGAGGAAGCAGCTATTCCTGAACCTGGATGTTGCAGATTTCAGGCTCCTGTACCTATTACCTGAAGGCAGCGGAGAAATGAGTGTGTGGCCAGGATGGTGTGGGTCCTTGATGATGCTGCCAGCCTTTTTGAGGCAGCGACCTTGATAGATCCCCTCGATGGTGGGGAAGTCAGAGCCGGTGACGGACTGGGCAGAACCTTTTCCGCTCCTGGGCGCTCAAGTTGCCGAACCAAGCCACGATGCATTCGGTCAGCATGCTGTATTGCTCCACGACTCTAATCCAGACCTGTTCTTCCTCCCCTTTGAACGTTGCGGAATTTAGGAAATTCGAGAACCAGTTCCTGCAGGATTTGGCCCCCGGAGCCCAGCCGCCGTTCCTGCTGTACGACAACGAGGTGAAAACGGACACCAACAAAATCGAGGAGTTCCTGGAGGAAATTCTCTGCCCTCCCAAGTATGTTCTCCAACTCAACGCCCCACTGGCTGAAAAAATGCTTGACCATAGACAATAGGTGCAGGAGTAGGCCATTTGGTCCTTCGAGCCAGCACCGCCATTCAATGTGATCATGGCTGATCATCCCCAATCAGTACCCCATTCCTGCCTTCTCCCCATATCCCCTGACTCCGCTATCTTTAAGAGCACTATCTAGCTCTCGCTTGAAAGTATCGAGAGAACCGGCCTCCGCCGCCCTCTGAGGCAGAGAATTCCACAGACTCACAACTCTCTGTGAGAAAAAGGTTTTCCTCATCTCTGTTCTAAATGGTCTACACCTTATTCTCAAACTGTGTGACCCCTGGTTCTAGACTCCCCCAACATCGGGAACATGTTTCCTGCATCTAGCCTGTCCAAATCCTCAAGGTGTTTTTCTTTCAATAAGATCCCCTCTCATCCTCCAAACTCCAGAGTGTACAAGCCCAGCCACTCCATTCTCTCAGTATATGACAGTCCCACCATCCCGGGAATTAACCTTGTAAATCTTATATGTTTCAATAAGATCCCCTCTCATCCTTCTAAACTCCAGAGTGTACAAGCCTAGCCGCTCCATTCTCTCAGCATATGACAGTCCCGCCATCCCGGGAATTAACCTTGTAAACCTATGCTGCACTCCCTCAATAGCAAGAATGTCCTTCCTCAAATTAGGGGACCAAAACTACACACAATACTCCAGGTGTGGTCTCACCAGGGCCCTGTACAACTATAGAAGGACCTCTTTGCTCCTATACTCAACTCCTCGTGTTATGAAGGCCAACATGCCATTCGCTTTCTTCACTGCCTGCTGTACCTGCATGCTTACTTTCAGTGACTGATGAACAAGGACTCCCCAGATCCCACTGTACTTCCCCTTTTCCCAACTTGACACCATTCAGATAGTAATCCACCGGATGGCGGGACCGGATAGACAGTCCCGGATGGCGGGACTGTCACCTGCTGAGAGAATGGAGCAGCTGGGCTTGTACACTCTGTTCTTGCCACCAATGTGGATAACCTCTCATTTAGTGTGTATCTTCGGTGTAAACCAGCATCTGCAGTCCCTTCCTATACATAAAGTTATTTACTACTGTGTCTGGGGCCGCATTTTGACAAAGTGATCCACTTCACTGCACACAGTTGAAAAATAAATAAATCTCCCCTGGTGAGGTCCACCCTCCCTTCAAAACCCCAGCGAGCAGTCACGGTGACGCAGCGGTAGAGTTGCTGCCTTAAGGACATGTCCCACTTACGCGACCTTTACAGGCGACGGCCGACACCCGTCATAGGTCGCCGAAAATTTCAACACGTTGAAAATTCAGCGGCAACCAGAAAGAACATAGGAGTCAAGGAGACCTTTATAACGAGAGGAATCGAGCAAAGTGGTCCTTCTGCAGTTGTACAGGGCCCTAGTTAGACCGCACCTGGAGTATTGTGTGCAGTTTTGGTCCCCTAATTTGAGGAAGGACATTCTTGCTATTGAGGGAGTGCAGCGTAGGTTTACAAATTTAATTCCCGGGATGGCGGGACAGTCATCTGCTGAGAGAATGGAGCGGCTGGGCTTGTATACTCTGGAGTTTAGAAGGATGAGAGGGAATCTCATTGAAATATATAAGATTGTTACGGGTTTGGACACACTAGAGGCAGGAAACATGATCCCGATGTTGGGGGAGTCCAGAACCAGGGGCCACAGTTTAAGAATAAGGAGTAATCCATTTAGAACGGAGATGAAGAAACACTTTTTCACACAGAGAGTTGTGAGTCTGTGGAATTCTCTGCCTCAGAGGGCGGTGGAAGCAGGTTCTCTGGATACTTTCAAGAGAGTGCTAGATAGGGCTCTTGAAGATAGCGGAGTCAGGGGATATGGGGAGAAGGCAGGAACGGGGTACTGATTGTGGATGATCAGCCATGATCACATTGAGGGAGTGCAGCGTAGGTTCACAGGGTTAATTCCCGGGATGGCGCGACTGTCATATGCTGAGAGAATGGAGCGGCTGGGCTTGTACACTCTGGAGTTTAGAAGGTTGAGAGGGGATCTTATAGAAATGTATAAAATTATCTATAAATCATAAAGTTGTCCCTCGTGTGTGTAGGATGGTGTGAGTGTGTGGGGATCGCTGGTCGGCGTGGGCCGAAGGGCCTGTTTCCGCGCTGTATCTCCAAACTAAAACTCAGACTCGAGGCCCAGCGCTGTCAAAGTTGGCAGGTGCTGCGTGGAAACAGGCCCCTCGGCCCACAGAGTCTACGCTGAACTGCGATCGCCCATTCACACTAGTTCTATGTTCTCCCTGTACCTCTTTTGACAAGCGCGCTGTTTCTCTCGGCAGGTACCCACGTCTTGCAGCCAGGAATCCAGAGTCGAACACTGCCGGTAACACTGTCTTCTCCAAGTTCTCTGCCTACATCAAGAACTCCAACCCTGGCACGAACGACAGTGAGTCGAACACTTTTTATTAATCAAAAAAATAATTTAACTATTAAGGCATGTTGGCCTTTATAACAAGAGGAATCGAATATAGGAGCAAAGAGTTCCTTCTGCAGTTGTACAGGGCCCTAGTGAGACCACACCTGGAGTATTGTGTGCAGTTTTGGTCCCCTAATTTGAGGCAGGACATTCTTGCTATTGAGGGAGTGCAGCATAGATTTACAAGGTTAATTCCCGGGATGGCTGAGAGAATGAAGCGGCTGGGCTTGTACACTCTGGAGTTTAGAAGGATGAGAGGGGATCTCATTGAAACATATTTGATTGTTACAGGTTTGGACACGCTTGAGGCAGGAAACATGTTCCCGATGTTGGGGGAGTCCAGAACCAGGGGCCGCACAGTATAAGAATAAGGGGTAGGCCATTTAGAACGGAGATGAGGAAACACCTTTTTGAAACATAGAAACATAGAACATAGAAAATAGGTGCAAGAGGAGGCCATTCCATCCTTCGAGCCAGCACCGCCATTCATTGTGCTGGTTGATCCTGGCTGATCGTCCCAAATCAATAACTCGTGCCTGCGTTCTCCCCATATCCCTTGATTCCACCAGCCCCTAGAGCTCTATCTAACTATTTCTTACATCCATCCAATGATTTGGCCTCCACTGCTATCTGTGGCAGGGAATTCCACAGCGAGTGGTGAGTCTGTGGAATTCTCTGCCTCACAGGGCGGTGGAGGCCGGTTCTCTGGATACTTTCAAGAGAGAGCTAGATAGGGCTCTTAAAGATAGCGGAGTCAGGGGATATGGGGAGAAGGCAGGAACGGGGTACTGAATGTGGCTGATCAGGCATGTTCACAATGAATGGTGGTGCTGGCTCGAAGGACCGAATGGCCTACTCATGCACCTATTGTCTATTGTCTATTATTAAAACTAAAATACAATGAAACAAAACTGACCCCACCATCAACATCAACTTACCGACGTAGAACAGTGACGTGTTGAACATCGCTGGAGTTTAGAAGGATGAGGGGGAACCTCTTTGAAACCTACGGAACACTGAAAGAATGGATATGGAGAGGATGTTTCCACTAGTGGGAGAGTCTAGGACCAGAGGGCACAGGCTCAGAATTAAAGGCCCTCCCTTTAGGAAGGGGACGAGGAGGAATTTCTTTACTCAGGGAGGGTGGTGAATCTGTGGCTGTGGAGGCCAAGTCAATGGGTGTCTTTGAGGCAGAGATAGATAGATGGTTGATTAGTCTGAAGAAGGGTTTTGGCCCGAAACGTTGCCTATTTCCTTCGCTCCATAGATGCTGCCTCACCCGCTGAGTTTCTCCAGCATTTTTGTCTACCTTCGATTTTCCAGCATCTGCAGTTCCGTCTTGAACATGGTTGATTAGGACGGGTGTCGGGGGTTATGGAGAGAAGGCAGGAGCGTGGGTTTTGGGAGGGGATGAGATAGATCAGCCTCGATTGAATGGCAGAGTTGACTTGATGGACCGGATGGCCTAATTCTGCTCCTATCGCTTGTGAACTTACAAGCGCTTTGCGTCTATCTTGGGTTTTTTAATAAATATTTTAATTTATTAGAAGCAAGTGTACCAAAATAGAACCAACGGCATATAAAATAATACTGTTATCGTACAGCTGACATTTTAAACTTTTTAGCTATGGTTGGAAGAAAGGAAAGGAGAAAAGCAAGAAAGAGAAACGGTGAGATGTGCAAAGATAGAACCCCTAGACTACCAAAGTGCTGCAGTCAAAGAGTGAATGAAAGAAAGAAAGAAAAGAGGAATAGAAAAAATAATAAAAAGACAAAAAGCGAAAAAAAGAAAAAAGTAGTGATATACCTGTCTCACATCCCTCCCCACCCACCTCACCCAACCCGTAATTAGACTTAAATCCAAAGTTGTGTTGCACCATACTATCCTTGTAATAAACCAATGAATGGTATCCAAGTCTTCGAAGAATGATCTGGTTTTTCTGCCAAGCCAAGTCTAATATTTTCAAGATTTTTAGCGTCTCGGACATGATTATAATCCACATCCTAAGAGTAGGGACTGATGTATGTTTCCAAAATTTGAGTATTCGTTTTTTCGCCGTTATCAGGCCATACTGAAGGAAACGTCTTTGAAATGATGATAGCTATCTTGGTTGATGCAGATTGTTCTGGCAAATTTCCGACTTTCCCAGAGTCCTCTTTTCCAGTTGCCATTACTACACAGGCACAGTGGCAGTGATCTCATGCAGACCCGAATAGAACTGATCCTCCAGTGGTTATTTCCAGTTTAATTGGATGTGTATTGAAGCAGTCGTACTAACAAAGAGATGGACGTACGTTTCCTTGTTCAAGATCAAGATAAAGAGAGTTTATTGTCATGTGCCCTAGATGGGACAATGCAATTCTTGCTTTGCTTCAACACAACAGAATATAGAAGGCATGGATACAGAACAGATCAGAGTGTCCATATACCATAGTATAAATAAATAGTTAAAGTGCAAATAAACAGATAATGGTCTATTAATGTTCAGAGTTTTGTCCGAGCCGAGTTTAATAGCCTGATGGCTGTGGGGAAGCAGATATTCCTGAACGTGGACGTTGCAGATTTCAGGCTCCTGTACCTTCTACCTGAAGGTAGTGGGGAGATGAGTGTGTGGCCAGGATGGTGTGGGTCCTTGATGATGCTGCCAGCCTTTTTGAGGCAGCGACCGCGATAGACCTCCTTGATGGTGGGGAGGTCAGAGCCGATGATGGACTGGGCAGTGGTCACAACTTTTTGTAGTCTTTTCCGCTCCTGGGCGCTCAAGTTGCCGAACCAAGCCACGATGCAACCGGTCAGCGTGCTCTCCACTGTGCACCTGTAGAAGATACAGAGAGTCCTCCTTGACGGACCGACTCTCCGTACTCTTCTCAGGAAGTAGAGGCGCTGATGTGCGTGCAAGTTGTGGCTGACTGCTCTGTCCCCTGTCCTGGTGAGAACTGCATGCTGTCCCTCCCTGCCCCTGCCCCTGCCCCTTTCTGCCCGCTGTGCCCTTATACCGCAAGGCTCTGCAAGGCACGGTGTTGGGACAACAGCTCTTTACATATAGAAACATAGAAAATAGGTTCGGCCCTTCGAGCCAGCACCGCCATTCATTGCGATCATGGCTGATCGTCTGCTATCAATAACCCGTGCCTGCCTTCTCCCCATATCCCTTGATTCCACTAGCCCCTGGAGCTCTATCTAACCCTCTCTTAAATCCATCCAGTGATTTGGTCTCCACTGCCCTCTGTGGCAGGGAATTCCACAAATTCACAACTCTCTGGGTGAAAAAGTTTTTTCTCACCTCTGTCTTAAATGGCCTCCCCTTTATTCTAAGACTGTGTGTGGCCCCTGGTTCTGGACTCGCCCAACATTGGGAACATTTTTCCTGCATCGAGCTTGTCCAGTTCTTTTATAATTTTATATGTTTCTATAAGATTTTCCCTCATCCTTCTAAACTCCAGTGAATATAAGCCCAGTATTTTCAATCTTTCCTCATGTGACAGTCCCGCCATCCCAGGGATCAATCTTGTGAACGTACGCTGCACTGCCTCAATCACAAGGATGTCCTTCCTCAATTTCGGAGACCAGGAAGGACATATACATCTATGAGTATTGTGTATGAGTTTTTTTTTGGTTGTCATCCAGGCACCTCGGAATAGACTGGGTGACAACCAAGAATAGTTTGGTGACTACTGGGGAGACAGTTGACAGCACAGAAAGACGCCACCCCAATCTGTGTCTTTCGTGAGAATGACACCCAATCAAACCACGGAAAGGCCAAATGAAACACCGTAGCCAAAAAAATCCATCAGGGGAGAATGAAATGCTCGGAGAAGGAGGAAGAGGTGAACCTGGTGACACTCAGGAAGAGCCCGGCCAGGACTCGCCCCACAGAGCCCAGTCCCTCCACGCGCTAGAATCTCCCAACCCCTGCAGAGTAAGAGTAGTTATTAACAAGAGGATTTCAGTATAGGAGTAGAGAGGTTCTTCTCGTATAGGGCTCTGGTGCGACCACATCTGGAGTATTGTGTACAGTTTGGGTCTCCTAATTTGGGGAAGGACATCCTTGTGATTGAGGCAATGCAGCGTAGGTTCACGAGATTAATTCCTGGGATGGCGGGACTGTCACATGAGGAAAGATTGTAAAGACGAGGCTTGTATTCACTGGAGTTTGGAAGGATGAGGGGGGCGGTCTCATAGAAACATATAAAATTATAAAAGGACTGGACGAGCCAGATGCAGGAAAAATGTTCCCAATGTTGGGCGAGTCCAGAACCAGGGGCCACTCACAGTCTTAAGGGCCTGTCCTACAAGCATGCAACTCTATGCGATTAGCGCGACCTAACGTGGTCGCTTGAGCCGTCCGGCGTCGCGGGGCCGGTCCCACTTCGATCGCCGGAGCCCTCTGGAATTGTGCGGAGTTCATCCCGACATCGCGCGGGGCTCCGAAAAACTGACTATATTCAAAAATTCTGCGCGGCAACGGCTTGTCGGCTCGCAGTCGCCTCGACGCATTACACACCGCCTCGACATCGTGCCTCCGTGACCCTATCTGTAGGTGCCTCCGTGACCTTCTATGTGTGTGACTCCATGGCCCTCTCTGTGTGTGTGTGTGCCTCTGTGCCCCTCTCTGTGTGCCCCTCTCTGTCCTGGCAAACTTACCTTTAAGACTTCGCTCCAAGTTCGCCTCACTTTGCGCCGCGATGCGCCACACACCCAACCTCCGCGCGGCCCCTGCTGCCGGTTTGGTCGCGCTTGCCGCATGCAGGCGCATGCTGGTGGGAACGGCCCTGTACAGGGGATCACCCGACCTCCGCGCGGCCCCCGCTTCTAGTTTGATCGCGCTCATCGCATAGAGTCGGATGCTGGTAGGACAGGCCCTTTAGAGTAAAGGGGAGGCCATTTAAGACTGAGGTGAGAAAAAACGTTTTCACCCAGAGAGTTGTGAATTTGTGGAATTCACAGCCACAGAGGGCAGTGGAGGCCAAATCACTGGATGGATTTAAGAGAGAGTTAGATAGAGCTCTAGGGGCCATTGGAATCAAGGGATATGGGGAGAAGGCAGGCACGGGTTATTGATTGGGGATGATCAGCCTTGATCACAATGAATGGCGGTGCTGGCTCGAAGGGCCGAAACGCCGCCTGCACCTATTTAGTATGTTTCTATGAGCCCGGCCAGGACTTGTCGCACAAAGCCCAGTCCCTCCACGCACTAGAATCTCCCAACCCCTGCAGAGTGGTTATCAAGATGGCTGATCCATGGGCGGTTGTTGCTGGGACGCAAGTCGGGGCCTGATCAACCCCGGCTGGGTCACCTGGGCGAGGGTGTCTGCTGTTGTGAGACCCGAAACACCCGATGACCCCAGATCGCATCACTGAAGATGCGTCCCAGCGCATCTAGAAGATGTATATTTTCACACTGTTTGATGTCAAATTTTATAATGTGTTTCTGTTACTTGTGTGCTGCAATTGCAACTCAAAAATTTCACTGCGCCTATTGGTGTATGTGACAATAAATGTCCTTTGTGCAGTTTTGGTCCTCTAATTTGAGGAAGGACATTCTTGCTATTGAGGGAGTGCAGGGCAGGTTCACCAGGTTAATTCCCGGGATGGCGGGACTGTCATGTGCTGAGAGAATGGAGTGGCTGGGCTTGTGTACTCTGGAGTTTAGATGGATGAGACGGGATCTTTTTGAAACATGTAAGATTGTTAAGGTTTAAGAAGGATCTGCAGATGCTGAAAAATCGAAGGTAGATAAAAATGCTGGAGAAACTCAGCGGGTGCAGCAGCATCTATGGAGCGAAGGAATAGGTGATGTTTCGGGCCGAAACCATCTTCAGACTGCAGGCTGGGACTCTATTCTATGGAGCGCAGGAGGAGGCCATTTGGCCCTACGAGCCAGCACCGCCATTCATTGTAATCGTGGCTGATTGTCCCCAATCAATAACCCGTGCCTGCCTTCTCCCCATATCCCTTGATTCCACCAGCCCCACTGAGTTTCTCCAGCATTTTTGTCTACCTAAGATTATTAAGGGTTTGGACACGCCAGAGGCAGGAAACATGTTCCCGATGTTGGGGGAGTCCAGAACCAGGGGCCACACACAGTTTAAGAATAAGGGGTAGGCCATTTAGAATGGAGACAAGGAAACACTTTTTCTCACAGAGAGTCTGGGGAATTCTCTGCCTCAGAGGGAGGTGGAGGCCTGTTCTCCGGATGCTTTCTAGAAAGAGCTAGATAGGGCTCTTAAAGATAGCGGAGTCAGGGGATATGGGGAGAAGGCAGGAATGGGGTACTGATTGGGGATGATCAGCCATGATCACATTGAATGGCGGTGCTGGCTCGAAGGGCTGAATGGCCTACTCCTGCACCTATTGTTTATTGTCTACATTGTCTACATCCTGTGCATCTACTGACCGCCCCCTGGTGTCCAAAAGAGTACTGCAAGATATATCTGGACGTATGGCTGTATGGTGACCATACATTTCACTGTAGCAATTGGTACGGGTGATAATACATGTCTCTTGGCTCTCGTTTTGGCCAAAATAATACAACATGCCAACAAGAAAGCGAATGGTATGTTAGCTTTCATAGCAAAAGGATTTGAGTATAGGAGCAGGGAGGTTCTACTTCAATTGTATAGGGTCTTGGTGAGGCCACACCTGGAGTATTGCGTACAGCTCTGGTCTCCAAATCTGAGGAAGGACATTATTGCCATAGAGGGAGTGCAGCGAAGGTTCACCAAACTGATTCCTGGGATGTCAGGACTGTCTTATGAACAAAGACTGCATAGACTCGGTTTATACTCTCTAGAATTTAGAAGATTGAGGGGGGATCTTATAGAAACTTACAAGATTCTTAAGGGGTTGGACAGGCTAGATGTAGGAAGATTGTTCCCGATGTTGGGGAGGTCCAGGACAAGGGGTCACAGCTTAAGGATAAGGGGGAAATCCTTTAGGACCGAGGTGAGAAGGAATTTTTTCACACAGAGAGTGGTGGGTCTCTGGAACTCTCTGCCACAGAGGGTAGTTGAGGCCAGTTCATTGGCTATATTTAAGAGGGAGTTAGATGTGGCCCTTGTGGCTAAGGGGATCAGAGGGTATGGAGATAAAGCAGGTACGGGATACTGAGTTGGATGATCAGCCATGATCATATTGAATGGCGGTGCAGGCTCGAAGGGCCGAATGGCCTATTCCTGCACCTAATTTCTATGTTTCTATTAGCCAGCCGGAACACAGATAAATGTGAGGTGTTGCGTTTTGGGAAGTCAAACCAGGGAGGGGGACGTTGGCGGTGAACGGCAGGAACCTGCGAACTGACGATGCTTTTCTTCTCTCCGTTTCCGTGCCAGCGTTGGAGAAGGGCCTGGTGAAGTCGTTGGCCAAGCTGGACGAATATCTGAACTCGGCCTTGCCCGAGGAGATCGACGAGAACTCTGCCGAGGACGTCGGCCTGTCCACCAGGAAGTTCCTCGACGGCAACGACCTGACCCTGGCAGACTGCAACCTCCTGCCCAAACTCCACATCGTACAGGTATGCAAGTCCACCGAGACCACCTCATCGCGGGACATTGGTCATTGCAGTGTGCTATTGCTGTGTTGCACCTACAGGGAGAGGTTGAGCAGGCTCGGACTCTATTCCTTGGAGTGCAGGAACATGGAAACATAGACGATAGGTGCAGGATGAGGCCATTCGGCCCATCGAGCCAGCACTGCCATTCATTGCGATCATGGCTGATCGTCCCCAATCAATAACCCGTGCCAGCCTTCTCCCCATATCCATTGATTCCACTAGCCCCAAGAGATCTATCTAATAGAGAGACACACAGAGTGGTGAGTCTCTGGAATTCTCTGCCACAGAAGGTAGTTGAGGCCAGTTCATTGGCTATATTTAAGAGGGCGTTAGATGTGGCCCTTGTGGCTAAAGGGATCAGGGGTATGGAGAGAAGGCAGGTACGGGATACTGAGTTGGATGATCAGCCATGATCATATTGAATGGCGGTGCAGGCTCGAAGGGCCGAATGGCCTACTCCAGCACCTGTTTTTCTATGTTTCTATGTTTCTAACTCTCTCTTAATAGAAACATAGACAATAAGTGCAGGAGGAGGCCATTCGGCCCTTCAAGCCAGCACCGCCATTCATTGCGATCAAGGCCGATCGTCCCCAACAATAACCCGCGCCTGCCTTCTCCCCATATCCCTTGACTCCACTAGCCCCTAGAGCTCTATCTAACTCTCTCATAAATCCATCTAGTGATTTGGCCTCCATAGAAACATAGAAAATAGGTGCAGGAGTAGGCCCTTCGGCCCTTCGAGCCTGCACCGCCATTCAATGTGATCATGGCTGATCATCCAACTCAGTATCCCGTAACTGCCTTCTCTCCATACCCCCTGATCCCTTTAGCCACAAGTGCCACATCTAACGCCCTCTTAAATATAGCCAATGAACTGGCCTCAACTACCTTCTGTGGCAGAGAATTCCAGAGACTCACGACTCTCTGTGTAAAGAATGTTTTCCTCATTTCGGTCCTAAAGGAATTCCCCCTTATCCTTAGACTGTGACCCCTTGTTCTGGACTCCCCCAACATCGGGAACAATCTTCCAGCATCTAGCTTGTCCAACCCCTTAAGAATTTTGTAAGTTTCTATAAGATCCCCCTCTGCCCACTGTGGCAGGGAATTCCACAAATTCACAACTCTCTGGGTGAAAACGGTTTTTCTCACCTCAGTCCTATAGGGAGATGAACTCCAGGGTACTCTGGAGATTAGAAGGATGAGAGGAGATCTTATTAAAAAATATGAGATTTACAAGGTTAATTCCCGGGATGGTGGGACTGTCATATGCTGACAGAATGGAGCGGCTGGGCTTGTACACTCTGGAGTTTAGAAGGATGATAGGGAATCTTATTGAATTATATGAGATTATTAAGGTTGTGGACACGCTAGAGGCAGGAAACATGTTCCCGATGTTGGGGGAGTCCAGGACCAGGGTCCACAGTATAAGAATAAGGAGTAAGCCATTTAGACGAAGAAACGCGTTTTCTCACAGAGAGTGGTGAGTCTGTGGAATTCTCTGCCTCAGAGGGCAGTGGAGGCAGGTTCTCCGGATGCTTTCAAGAGAGAGCTAGATAAGGCTCTTAAAAATAGCGGAGTCAGGGGATATGGGGAGAAGGCAGGAACGGGGTACTGATTGTTTATGATCAGCGATGATCACATTGAATGGCGGTGCTGGCTCGAAGGGCAGAACGGCCTACTCCTGCACCTATTGTCTATTGACTATTGTGGACTGGGCTTGTATTCATTGGAATTTAGAAGGATGAGACGGGATCTTGGCCTTCACTGAGAGAGGATTTGAGTTTAAGATGAAGGAAGTCCTACTGCAGTTGTACAGGGCCCTAGTGAGACCACACCTGGAGTATTGTGTGCAGGTCCCCTAATTTGAGGAAGGACATAATTGCCATTTAGGAGTGCAGTGTAGGTTCACCAGGTTAATTCCCAGGTTGGCGGAATCATCATATGCTGAGAGAATGGAGCGGCTGAGCTTGTACACTCTGGAGTTTAGAATACTGAGAGGGGATCTTACAGAAACATATCAAATTCTTAAAGGATTGGAGAGGCTAGACGCAGGAAAAATGTTCCCCATTTTGGGGGAGTCCAGAACCAGGGGGTCACACAGTTTAAGAATAAGGGGTAAGCCATTTAGAACGGAGATGAGGAAAAACCTTTTCACCCAGAGAGTTGTGAATCCGCAGAATTATTTGCCAGAGAAGGCAGCGAAGGCCAATTCACTGGATGTAGAGTGAGCTAGATAGAGAGAGAGCTAGATAGAGCTCTTAAAGATAGCGGAGTCAGGGGATATGGGGAGAAGGCAGGAACGGGGTACTGATTGTGGATGATCAGCCATGATCACATTGAATGGCGGTGCTGACTCGAAGGGCTGAATGGCCTACTCCTGCACCTATTGTCTATGTTTATAAAAGCTTTGCTCTGTACCCCGGTACATGTGACAATAAACCCAACTGAAGGCAGGAGAATGGGGTTGAGATGGAAAGATAGATCAGCCATGACCTCACCTTTTTCATCTACAGCATCCGCTGCTCTAGGTGTCAGCTGCTCTACATTGGTGAGACCAAGCGCGGGCTCGGCGATCGCTTCGCCCAACACCTCCGCTCGCTTCTATCGCATTAACCAACCTGATCTCCCGGTGGCTCAGCACTTCAACTCCCCCTCCCATTCCCAATCCGACCTTTCTGTCCTGGGCCTCCTCCATGGCCAGAGTGAGTCCCACCGCCAATTGGAGGAGCAGCACCTCATATTTCGCATGGGTAGTTTACACCCCAGCGGTATGAACATTGCCCTCTCCAATTTCAGGTAGTCCCTGCTTTCTCCCTCCTTCCCATCCCATTCCAAGCACTCCATCAGCCTACTGTCTCCACCTCTTCCTTTCTTCTTCTCGCCCCCCCACCCCCACATCAGTCTAAAGAAGAATCTCGACCCGAAACGTCACCTATTCCTTTGCTCCATAGATGCTGTCTCACCCGCTGAGTTTCTCCAGAATTTGTATCTACCTTCGACTTTTCCATCATCTGCAGTTCTTTCTTAAACATTTTGTCTGCTCCACTGCGAACGTCTCCTCAAGGTATGCTTACCTTGAAGAAGCTCCCCTCCTCCCTCCAAAGACAGTTTAGCAACCTTCTCTCTCGCTATCCCCCCCCCCCCCTCTGTGATTCCCTCTTTCCTCCAACTCTCCGACCACATCTTAACCCAGTCTGAAGAAGGGTCTCGACCTGAAACGTCACCTATTCCTTTGCTCCATAGATGCTGCCTCCTCACCCGCTGACTTTCTCCAGCATTTTTCTCTACGTTCGATTTTTTTTTTTCCAGCATCTTGCAGTTCTTTCCTAAACTTTCCTAATCTGAGGAAAGACATTCTTGCCATAGAGGGAGCACAGAGAAGGTTCACCAGACTGATTCCTGGGATGGCAGGACTTCCATATGAAGAAAGACTGGATAGACTCGGCTTGTACTCGCTGGATTAAGGGGGACTCTTCTACAAACTTACATAATTCTTAAGGGGTTGGACAGGCTAGCTGCAGGAAGATTGTTCCCGATGTTGGGGAAGTCCAGAACAAAGGGTCACAGTTTAAGGGTAAGGTGGAAATCTTTTAGGACCGAGATGAGAAAATCATTTTTCACACAGAGATTGGTGAATTGTGGAATTTTCTGCTACAGAAAGTAGTTGAGGCCTGTTCATTGGCTATATTTAAGAGGGAGTTAGATGTGGCCTTTGTGGCGAGCGGCTCTGAACCGGCCCTGCTGAGTACCCCCCCCCCCCCCCCCCCCCCCAGCCCCATGGACTGTCTCCCCCGGCCTCGCACTTTAGTCTGTGTTGATGTTACTGGTCAAATGTTCGTTTTTACAAACCTTGTTCTTGGGGGTTGCAAACCGAAATCTCAAAGTTGCAAACCAAATCTTGTTGCACTTATGTGTAATGACAATAAAATATATTATTATTATTATTATTAAAGGGATCAGGGGGCATGGAGAGAAGGCAGGTACAGGATTCTGAGTTGAATGATCAGCCATGATCATATTGAATGACGGTGCAGGCTCGAAGGGCCGAATGGCCTACTCCTGCACCTATTTTCTATGTTTCTATGATCGGCCAGGCTTGAATGACGGAATGGGCCCGATGGGCCGAAAGGCCTCATTTTCTGCTCCTCAAGACTTAAGAAGCGTTGAATTTTTTTCTCCCTCCCCCGCCCCCCCAAACAGGTGGTAAGTCGGAAATATCGAGGCTTTGAGTTTCCCAAGCAGTTCACTGGTGTTTGGAGGTATCTGGAAAATGCCAAGGACTGCGAGGAGTTCGCGCACACTTGCCCGAAGGATGAGGAAATCGAGCAGGCCTACGCCATGGTTGCCAAGGCCCTCAAGTGAAGGACCCTCCCTTCAGGATCGCCCCGCAAAGTTCTGAGCTTGGCGGGAGGAAGGGACGCAGCCAATCAGTCTCTGCGCAGCAGCCAACACGATAATTGAGATTTTTCACCCCCACCCCATTTTTTTTTTTGAAGTTTGAAAAAGTATTTTCCCTGCAAACTTCGGTCACCTCTCTTTTTATTTTGGCTTTTCTCAGAAAATAAATATTTATGTTACAATTCAAGTCTCTGTGTATCTCAATGGGGTTAGGTTAGGTAAGGCAAGACAATAGACAATAGGTGCAGGAGTAGGCCATTCAGCCCTTCGAGCCAGCACCACCATTCAATGTGATCATGGGTGATCATCCCCAATCAGTACCCCGTTCCTGCCTTCTCCCCATATCCCCTGACTCCACTATCTTTAAGAGCCCTATCTAGCTCTCTCTTGAAAGCATCCAGAGAACCTGCCTCCACCGCCCTCTGTGGCAGAGAATTCCACAGACTTGCCACTCTGTGTGTTAAAAAGTGTTTCCTCGTCTCCATTCTAAATGGCTTGCCCCTTATGGCTTACCCCTGGTTCTGGACCTCCCCCAACATCGGGAACATGTTTCCTGCCTCTAGCGTGTCCAAGCCCTTAATAATCTTATATGTTTCAATGAGATCCCCTCTCATCGTTCTAAACTCCAGAATGTACAAGCCCAGCCGCTCCATTCTCTCAGCATATGACAGTCCTGCCTTCCCGGGAATTAACCCGGTGAACCTACGCTTCACTCCCTCAATAGCAAGAATGTCCTTCCTCAAAATATCTGTACATATTTGGGGTGTGGGATGAAACTGAAGTTTTCAGGGAAAACCCACGCAGGTCACGGGGAGAACGTATCAACTCCATTCAGACAGAGGGAAGGAATGGGTGGCTTTTCTGGGTCGAGACCCTTCTTCAGAATGATATTAAACAGACCTCCCTCCGTCACTGTTGGACTTTTACACAAACCTCCCCCTCACTATCGCACTTTAATACCACTTCTGTAACACTTGGGTTGCTGTAACAATAATAACACTATCTGTGCTGTTAAACTCTGATAACGAATCTCCCACACGAGCTTTGCTGCCCTGCGTGGGATCCTTTCACTGGAGGGAACATCAATAAGATACAGACAGGGCAACACAGAGCAGCAAGGTTCATATCTGACAACTACAAGTGGCATGGCCCAGTCTCCAGCACAATAAAGGGACTTTAAGGGCCTGTCCCACTTACGTGTCCTTAGCACGCAAATTACGCGACCTTGTGGCCGCGATGGTCCTGCGAAGGTCGCGGGCGCATGTAATCGCACGCGACCTTCGCAGGACCATCGCGGCACAGCCGTCCGGAGCGCGCGACGTCATTTGAAGATGGACACAAAGCTGGAGCAACTCAGCGGGACCGGCAGCATCTCTGGAGAGAAGCAATGGGTGATGTTTCGTGTCGAGACTCTTCTTCAGTCTGAAAAGAAGGGTCTTGACCCGAAATGTCACCCATTCCTTCTCTCCAGAGATGCTGCCGATCCCACTGAGTTACTCCAGCATTTTGTGTCCATCTTCAATTTTCTTGGCGGTAGAAGTGGGAGTAGAAGTGGGGTCGGATCCGGATCCGCAACGGCCGTGAGCCCCAGGCCGATCTCGGCGCACGTTTGCCTGCTTCTGCTTCTGTTGGAGGTGAGACGTTGCGTCGCGCCAGGGTCTAGGGCCTGTCCCACTTTGGCCGTCAATTACGCGACAGGCCTGTGGCGCGCGAAGATTTTGTTCCCTTCGAACGTTTCGGAGCCCCACGCGATGTCGCGCACAACTCCATACCACTCCGCGCTTCGCAGTGGGACAGGCCCCGCACGGCCATACGATGCCCGTGCGCCTCAACACGAGCACGAGGTCACGTAATTTGCATGCCAAGGACACGTAAGTGGGACAGGCCCTTTAAACTTCATCCACCTACTACTCATCGCAAGTTCATCAGACTGTCAACATTCCACAAGATCAAGAATACCACTAATGTGGAAGGACATTCTTGCTATTGAGGGAGTGCAGCGTAGGTTTACAAGGTTAATACCCGGGATGGCGGGACTATCATATGCTAAGAGAATGGAGCGGTTGGGCTTGTATACTCTGGAGTTTAGAAGGATGAGAGGGGATCTTATTGAAACATATAAGATTATTAAGGGTTTGGACACTGTTAGAGGCAGGAAACATGTTCCCGATGTTGGGGGTGTCCAGAACCAGGGGCCACACCGTTTAAGAATAAGGGGTAAACCATTTAGAACGGAGACGAGGAAACACTTTTTCTCACAGAGAGTTATGAGTCCGTGGAATTCTCTGCCTCGGAGTTGTGGTGGAGGCAGGTTCTCTGGATGCTTTCAAGAGAGAGCTAGATAGGGCTCTTGAAGATAGCGGAGTCAGGGGATTTGGGGAGAAGGCAGGAACGGGATACTGATTGGGGATGATCAGCCATGATCACATTGAATGGCGATGCTGGCTCGAAGGGCTGAATGGTCTACTCCTACACCTATTGTCCATTGTCTATTGTCTATGAAAGCATCTCCATGTCAACTAGCACGTCCACTACCTGGAGTTTTTCAGCGTACTACACCCAGATCCACATCCAGAAATTACAGTATAACTCATCCATTTAAAATACCCCCCAGTATATCATTGCTTTTTTCAGTAACCCCCCAAGTAATGCCACTTAGTTTTGATTAGTTTAGAGATACAGCGCGTAAACAGGCCCTTCGGCCCAGCGGGTCCGCGCCGACCAGCGATCCCAAGCACGCTAACACCATCCTACACCCACTAGGGACAATTTTTTACATTTACCAAGCCAATTAACATAGAATCCTGCACATCTTTGGAGCGTGGGAGGGAACCGCAGATCTTGACGAAAACCCACGCAGGTCATGGGGAGAACGTGCAAACTCCGTACAGACAGCAACCGTAGTCGGGTTCGAACCCGGGTCTCCGGCGCTGCATTCGCTGTGAGGCAGCAACTCTGCCGCTGCACCACCGTGACCGCCCAAAATTCCCGATCACCATAATGTGACACTTTGCGTAGCATGGTGGCTCAGCGGTAGAGTTGCCAGAGACCCGTATTCCACAGCGCCAGAGCCAGAGACCCGTATTCCATCCTGACCACAGGTGCTGTCTGTACGGAGTTTGCACGTTCTCCTGTTCCACCCCCCCCCCCCCCCACTCCAGAGATGTACAGGATTCTAAGTTAGGCAAGTAATGCTGGAGTAACTCAGCGGGGCAGGCAGCATCTCTGGAGAGAAGGAATGGGCGATGTTTTAGGTCGAGACCCTTCACCAGTCTCGACCCGAAACGTCACCCATTCCTTTTATCCAGAGATGCTGCCTGTCCCGCTGAGTTACTCCATCTGTGTCTTTCTTTGCTGTAAACCAGCCTCAGCTCCTTCCTGAACAGCTTTCTAAGTTTGATTGGCTTTGGTAAAAATTGCAAATTGGCCCTAGAGTGTGTAGGATAGTGCTAGTACACAGGGTGATCGCTGGTCCGCATGGACTCGGTGGGCTGAAGGGCCTGTTTCCACACTGTATCTCTAACCTATGAACTAAACCAAACATTTTTTGCGTTTGTCTCCGGTATAAAGCAGCATCTGTAGTTCCTTCCTAACACAGTCAGTTAAATTCTTCTGCACCCACTCCAATATTTTCTCACTTTAAGCAATACTCTTTATTCTATTCTGACTCGCCCAATATTGCAGGAAAAATGTTCCCAATGTTGGGCGAGTCCAGAACCAGGCGCCACAGCCTTAGAATAAAGGGAGGACATTTAAGACTGAGGTGAGAAAAAACTTTTTCGCCCAGAGAGTTGTGAATTTGTGGAATTCCCTGCCACAGAGGGCAGTGGAGGCCAAATCACTGGATGGATTTAAGAGAGAGTTAGATAGAACTCTAGGGGCTAGTGGAATCAAGGGATATGGGGAGAAGGCAGGCACGGGTTATTGATTGGAGATGATGAACGATGATCACAATGAATGGCGGTGCTGGCTCGAAGGGCCGAATGGCCTCTCCTGCACCTATTTTCTATGTTTCTATATTTTTGTTCTAATGGTACTCCTCACGGTATCCTGTCACAGACTCACACACGCACACTCTCACATGCGCACACATTCGCTCACCCTCTTACAAGCACATTAACTCAGACACGCACGACACACTCACACTCATACACTCACATACACATTCACACACATACAAAAGCGCACATCCACTCACGCACCAACACACACTCCTATGCTCACCCACCAGCACGCTCACACTCACTCACACACGCTCACAAGCACACTCGCTCACACATGCACACTCACACACATACAAACGCACCCACATGCGTATGCACTAACACACACTCCTATGCTCGCACACTCATTCACTCACACACACTCGCACACCCACACAAGCACACTCACTCACTCACACACCCACACAAGCACACGCACCTACTCACACACCCACACAAGCACACACACTACACACTCTCACATACACACTGACACACATACAAACGCGCACACCTACGCATGCACTAACACACACTCCTTTGCTCATCCACCAGCACACTCAGACTCACTCACTCACACACACACTCACCCACTCACTCACTCACTCACACACACACACACACACACACACACACACACACACACACACACACACACACACACACACACACACACACACACACACACACACACACACACACTCACTCACACTCACTCACACTAAATATGGCCTAACCAACACCTTGTACAACTAACATAATGCCACAATTTCTATCCTAAATACTCTGACTGATGAAGGCCAATGTAATGCGGTGCTGGTTCGAAGGGCCGAATGGTCTCCTCCTACACCTATTTTCTATAACATCCTCATAAAGGGCCTGTTCCATGGCGATTTTTTAACGCAGATTGCCAGTGTCATATCAGTGCCGCCAAAAGATTTTGAGCATTTCAAAAATCCAGCGGCAACAAAAAAAATGTTGCGACACTTGAAAAAACACCGCCCGTTATACGTCATCACGCCACGTCCGCCGCAAGTTTTTCGGTGACCTGACACGTCATTCAATGATGCCGGCAGCCGCCGAACAAAATCGCCAAGTGGGACAGGCCCTTAAGTCCTATTGTTTTGGAGATACAGCGTGGAAACAGGATCTTCGGCCCAGCGAGTCCGCGCCGACCAGCGATCACCCCCGATCACTAGCTCGATCCAACACGCACTGGGGACAATTTGCAGAAGCCAATTGACCTGCAAGCCCGCACGTCTTTGGAGTGTGGGAGGAAACCGGAGCATCCGGAGGAAACTCATGCAGGTCACGGGGGGGAAGGTGCAAACTCTGTACAGACAGCGCCCGCGGTCAGGATCGAACCGGGTCTCTGACTCTGTGAGGCAGTAACTCTACCGCTGTGCCACCGTGCCGATGAACATGGATCTCTGTCACGCCGACCCCACACCACACTCGTACAGACGAGTTTTGAGACGCCCTGAATCAAAAAAAATGTTTCTGCACTGTGGGTGAAAGAGGCTAGAACATGAGATAGATTTAAAAGATAAAAAGAATAAATAGATGATATATATTTGAAAGATCCAGTCTGAAGAAGGGTCTTGACCCGAAACGTCACCCATTCCTTCTCTCCAGAGATGCTGCCTGACACAACTGAGTTACTCCAGCATTTTGTGTCTATCATCGATTTAAATCTGCAGTTCTTTCCTACGGATTTCTGTCTGTCCAGGCGCACAACTAGTAATTGGCTAAGTGGAGTCACTGGGGCTCGTGATTCAGCTGAAGAAAGGATCTATTCTTCTCTCCGCACTATGCGGGTAGGCTTTGCCCCGGCAACCACTAACAAGGCCTCGTCCAACATGGCTTGTCTCCAGGTGGGTCAAAGGTCGCACAGATCGTCACATACTCCTGAGGAACTGTACGGACCAACACAGGGCCTGAAGGTGGCACAGTGGCGCAGCGGGTAGGGCCGCTGCCTTACAGCGCCAGGATCCCAGGTTCGATCCTGACCTCGGGCGCTGTTGGCGTGGAGTTTGCATCTTCGCCCTGTGACCCGAGTGGGTTCCCTCTGTGTGCTCCGGTTCAGATTAGATTTTAGATTAGTTTAGAGGTACAGCACGGAAACAGGGCCCTTCGGCCCACCGGGTCTGCGCCGACTGTCCTATGCTGAGAGAATCGAGCGGCTGGGCTTGTACACTCTGGAGTTAAGAAGGTTGAGAGGGGATCTTATTGAAACATAAGATTATTAAGGGTTTGGACACGCTTGAGGCAGGAAACATGTTCCCGATGTTGGGGGAGTCCAGAAGCAGGAGCCACAGTTTAAGAATAAGGGGTAAGCCATTTAGAACGGAGATGAGGAAACACTTTTTCACACAGAGAGTTGTGAGTGTGGAATTCTCTGCCTCAGTGGGCGGTGGTGCAGGTTCTCTGGATACTTTCAAGAGAGCGTTAGAAAGGGCTCTTAAAGATAGTGGAGTCAGGGGATCTGGGGAGAAGGCAGGAACGGGGTACTGATTGTGGATGATCAGCCATGATCACATTGAATGGTGGTGCTGGCTCGAAGGACTGAATGGCCTACTCCTGCACCTATTGTCTATTGTCTATTGACCAGCGACCTCCGCACACTAACGCTATCCTGCACGCACCAGGAACAATTTGTAATTTTTACCGAGGTCAATTAGCCTGCAAACCTGCACGTCTTTGGAGTGTGGGAGGAAACTGGGGAAGACCCATGCAGGTCACGGGGAGAACGTGCAAACTCCGTACAGACAGCACCCGTGGCCGGGATTGAACCCGGGACTCCGGCGCTGTGAGGCAACAACTCCACCACCACCCTTTTCCTCCCACATCCCAAAGACGTGCGGGTTTGTAGGTCAATTGACTTCTGTAAATTGCTCCTAGTCTGTCGGGAGTAGGGTTGCCAACTGTCCCATATTAGCCAGGGCATCCCGTATATTGGGCTAAATTGGTTTCGCCCTTGTCCCGTATTTGACTGCTACTACTCGGGTCGAGGAGACTGTCGGGTCGGAGCGTCGCGTCCGGCCCCCGCCTCACCCGTCCCGACGTAGTGCAGCCCATGGAGTGCAGCAGCAGCAGCAGCAGCAGCTGCAGCAGCAGCAGCGCCTCGCCCGTGGCCCCGTCGGTCGGTTGGCAGCCCGGCCAGCTGTCTGACCTTCGGACCTTTGCTGACCGCTGACACCACCACCACCACCCCTCCTTCTCACGGCCGATCGTCGGTTCGCCTCTACTGCTCTCTGTGGCAGAGAATTCCACAAATGCACAACTCTCCGGGTGAAAAATTTCCTTCCAAAACATTCTATTTCTTTATAGTAGGCAGACTTGATGGGCCAAATGGCCTAATGCTGCGCCTTAATCCTGTTGGTCTTATGGTTTTACTAACGTTCTGGATGCCTTGTGGGAGCTACAGTGGAAATGGCCTGGGAGGAAAGTTTCCCTGGAAACGAGACTGAGTTAGATCTCCAAATATTTATGCGACTGCATTTTGCTGTGATTAACAACTTTATCGAACTTTATCAGTCAACTTTATCGGACTTTATCAGTCAATTCGTATCAACAGGGTGGCGCAGCAGTAGAGTTGCTGCTTCACAGAGACCCAGGAATTAATCTTGTAAACCTACGCTGCACTCCCTCAATAGCAAGAATGTCCTTCCTCAAATTAGACAGACCAAAACTGCACACAATACTCCAGGTGTGGTCTCACCAGGGCTCTGTGCAACTGCAGAAGGACCTCCATGCTCCTCGACTCAAATCCTCTCGCAATGAATGAATGAATGAATGAATGAATGGGTTCAAGGAAAGAGCGTTCACCTCGCGGCCCTGTTTCCACCAATCTTTCCCCCACCTCGCACAAGCAGCACAAGAGGCGACAAGCCAGACACCGCTGTATGCAGATGCCGAGAAGTGTGTTCAGCTCTGGCTGAACAACGTCTAATCTTGTGTGTGGACCCGATAAGAAGAATGGATGGATGAATGAATGAATGAATACGTTTATTGGCCAAGTGTTCACATACAAGGAATTTGCCTTGGTGCTCTGCCCGCAAGTGACAACATGACACACAGTGACAGTTAGGAACGACACATAAAACATTAAACATTAATAATAAAACATTATCGATTAAACATGTGAATTAAATAAAATACCAGAGCAAAAGGAGGCTACAGACGTTTGGTTATTGAGTAGAGCCACTACTCGAGGAAATAAGGTGTTTTTCTGTCTGGCTGTGGCAGCTTTGATAAAGGACGCTACAAGAATGCAGGGTGACTTGCATAGGTTGGGGTGAGTGGGCAGATGCAGTTTAATGTGGATTCATGTGAGGTTATCCACTTTGGTAACAAAAACAGGCTCAATCCTAATTTGGTTGACGTAAGGACGCTGTACCTAGATGAACATCTAAAGAAAGTCCAGTCTGCGGATTTGCTCCTAAACTCAAACCCTCTTGTGATGAAGGCCATCGTGCCATCACCGCCTCCAAAAGTCCCCAAATAAATGTAAGTAAAATGGAGTAAAAAAGATAAAAATATGAGGTTTGGTGGAAGGGGAGGGAAGAGTGCAGGGAACATGTCCATGCGTGTGCGTGTGCGTGATGTGGTGCCCAGCGGATCGTACCCGCGTCTAAGCCCCGGTGCTTTCAGCTCAAGCGTGGAGCGGAGGCTCGATGAGATCCTGCAAACTCCTCTTCTTCCAGTTGTGGTTGCCCACGGACGGGCGGGCACAGCCGGCGGCGGGTCCCTGGGGCCAGGTACACGCACACCTCTTGATCTTGGCCACCGTCACCACCATGGTGTCCACGCCGGGGCACTGGAAGCGGACCTGGGTGCTCCGGGTTTCCGACGGCAGGCAACATCGCCCGTCCTGGCACATGCCACAGTACTTGGGGCGGTAACTCTTCAGGCTGGTACACCCGTTGTACACAAACGGCTGGGGCACCTTCTCCTTGTATGTTTTCAGGCAGGCGCTGCCTTTCTGCAACACAGGAGCTCATGCATCAGTTGAGTTTAGCCGAGTTAAATTGACACAAAATGCTGGAGTAACTCAGCGGGCCAGGCAGCATTTCTGGAGAGAAGGAATGGGCCACGTTTCGGGTCGAGACCCTTCTTCAGACAGGTCAGGGGAGGGTGCGGGACAGAGATAGAATGTGGTCGGAGACAGTAAGACCAGTGGGAGAACTGGGAAGGGGGAGGGGATGGAGAGAGAGGGAAAGCAAGGGGCTATCTGAAGTTAGAAAAGTCAATGTTCATACTGCTGGGGTGTAAACTGAAATTTGCAACATCCAGATTCAGGAATAGCCCTTCCCCACAGGCTAATAAACTCAACTGAAACAAACTCTGAACATTAATAGACCATTGCACTTTATCTGCTTATTTATGTGTGTGTATATATATATTCAATGATATATGGGCACTGTATACCATTGAATATATGTATCTGTTCTGTATTTATTTATGCCTACTATATTCTGTTGTGCTGAAGCAAAGCAAGAATTTAATTGTCCTATCTGGGACACATGACAATAAACTCTCTTGAATCTCATGAACTACCCAAGCAAAATATGAGGCGCTGTTCCTCCAATTTGCGCTGGGCCTCACTCTGACAATGGAGGAGGCCCAGGACACTCTGGAGTTCAGAAGGATGAGAGGGCATCTCATTGAAACAAATACGATTGTATAGGGTTTGGACACGCTTGAGGCAGGAAACATGTTCCCGAAGTTGGGGGAATCCAGAACCAGGGGTCACACAGTTTAAGAATAAGGAGTAAGCCATTTCGAACGGAGACGAGGAAGCACTTTTTCACACAGAGAGTTGTGAGTCTGTGGAATTCTCTGCCTCAGAGGGTAGTGGAGGCAGGTTCTCTGGATGCTTTCAAGAGAGAGCTAGATAGGGCTCTTAAAGATAGCGGAGTCATGGGGATATGGGGAGAAAGCAAGAACGGGGATACTGATTGTGGATGATCAGCCATGATCACATTGAATGGCGGTGCTGGTTCGAAGGGCCGAATGGCCTACTCCTGCACCTATTGTCTAGTACAGAAAGGTCATATTGGGAATTGGAGGGGGAATTGCTGAGCCACCGGGAGATCAGGTTGGTTATTGCGAACCGAGCGGAGGTATTGGGCGAAGCGATCGCCGAGCCTGCGCTTGGTCTCACCGATGTAGAGAAGTTGACACCTGGGGCGGTGGATACAATAGATGAGGTTGGAGGAGGTGCAGGTGAACCTCTGCCTCACCTGGAAAGACTGCTTGGGTCCTTGGATGGAAAGGGGGGGGGGGGAGGGGGGGAGGTAAAGGGACAAGTGTTGGGACCAGGTCTCTGGCGCTGTGAGGCAGCAACTCTACTGCTGTAGACTCACCGTGGGGCGGAGCTGCTCGATCATGTCGCAGGGCCGCACTTGGCACAATCGGCTCTCCTCTCTCGGCCGGCACCGCGTGTTGTTGGTGCTCATCCGTGTGGACACGCCGATGCCACAGGTCACGGTGCAGGGAGACCACTCGGTGATGTGGGGACGGCAGCCACCGCCCTGCC